>JAVQJF010101177.1:0-12919 GCA_036023855.1 Gadopsis marmoratus | reverse complement strand
CCGGTTTATCAAGTCTGTGTCCTTACCACAGCTGCATGTAAATCTCTCTGTCTCTCTCTTAAAAAATAAAATTTAAAATAAATATATATATATAATCTTTTCTTTTTTTTTTTTTTTTTTTCCCTCACATCTCCCTCCAGGTTTTCCACTTCTCATCAAAGGCGTTCCTGCCACCTGACGGTCAGTTTGCTGATCGCATCCGGTGGGAGGGAATCCCGGCGCGAGGGGATGCCTCCATCTCCCTGATCAACGCCACGTTGAACGATAATGGGACCTATACGTGTTCAGTCAGAAACCCTCCTGATGTCCACGGGTACCCAACTTCCCACACTGTACTCACTGTCACACCAAAAGGTAAGATGGTGCACATGTGCAGAAAATAACCCAGTGGGGCCCATTTCTTCACAAATTGTCAGATTTGTTTATCGGCATATTTAGCCATGCACATTCTGACTTCCTCCAACCGCTCCAATTGTGTGCACACTTGAATGCATGTTACATAAAAGTTTTTTTATGTATAATCCTATTCATCCTCTCAAACATGTATGATTTAAAAACCCTATCTGTTCTTGTCCTGATTTCAGCTCAGGTGTCTACATTTTAGTTTTCTCATGATTAATTATATACTGCGTATATGCAGAGACAGGGATGGGAAGAAAAACTTTCAAATCCCACTGCCATGCACATATTTTTTAGATAGCAGCAGCCTAATCCAAACATCTATTTCCTGTTTGTGTAGACCTGTCATGGTGTTAGCCAAACAGGCTCATACATCAGCAGACTAGATGTTTAGAGGCGGGGATGTAGTAGAGAGTAACTCCTCAGATCTAAGTTACCTACATCTACAGACTGATCAACTGTTTTTGACCTAAATTTATAGTTGTCATCATACTAAGAATTATTAAACTAATGGGAGACTCCAGGAAGTCACTGACAGCGACCGAAGAGTCCAGCTCATAACTCCATGTATAAAGGCAAATTCTTGTTTTGACACCTCGTTTTTTGTAGATTAACAAGCAACATACACTGAACAGCCATAACATTACAGCGTTGAGGCATGGACTCCACTAGACTTCTGAAGGTGTGCTGTGGTATCTGGCACCAAGATGTTAGCAGCAGATCCTGTAAATTGTAAGGTGGAGCCTCCATGGATCGGACTTGTTTGCATTATCCTGCTGAAAGAGGCCACAGCCATTGGGGAATACCATTTCCATGAAGGGGTGTAACAATGTTTAGGTAGGTGGTACGTGTCAAAGTAACATCCACATGAATGGCAGGACGCAAGGTTTCCCAGCAGAATATTGCCCAAAGAATCACAGTGCCTCCACCGGCTTGCCTTCTTCCCACAGTGCATCCTGGTGCCATGTCCTCCCATGTAAGCAACACACACGCACCCGGCGGCCATCCACATGATGTAAATGTGATTCATCAGACCTGGCCACCTTCTTCCATTGCTCCGTAGTCCAGTTCTGATGCTCACGTGCATTCTGCGGTGGACAGGGGTCAGCATGGGCACCCTGACTAGTCAACATGCAACAAACTGCGATGCCTGTGTGTTCTGACACCTTTCTATCAGAACCAGCATTAGGTTTTTCAGCAATTTGAGCTACAGTAGCTATTCTGTTGGATCGGACCATACGGGCCTGCCTCGTGTGTCCCCCCCCCCACATGGACAGGTGCCATGGTAACCAGATAATCAATGTTCTTTACTTCACCTGTCAGTGGTTCTAATGCTATGGCTGATTGGTGTATGGTGTGTTAATGAATGAGCTTTAGAGGCGCTGTTAGGCGCCTTTGGACAGTGCCAGGCTAGCTTTTTCCACCCGTTTCCAGTGTTAATGCTAAACTAAGCTAACCGGCTGCTGGAGTGACCCATGTAGAACTGCGGTGTATACTGTACGTGCTGTGTACGGTGTCTGTGTAATGAATGCTTTTCTACTGTAAGTGAGTACGGCATGGCGTCGTGTGTATGCGTGGTCATAAAGAGCTTGTGGAATTGTGTCTAATGACCTCACATCCTCGTCCACAGTGCCCAGCATTCGCTTCTCTGATGTTGCAGTCCTCCTCGCTTTCATCCTCCTCCCCTCCGCTGTCATCACCCTCTTTCTGATTGGACGCACGCTGTGTCCCAAGAAACACTACGACCAATCAAAAGCCTACAGATTGTCCATAGAGGTTACCCAGGGGTGAGCACATTTATTATTATTACCTGGGAGTAATGGTAGTCATTGCGGCTTTGATGGTTATAAATGTGTTTCTGGATTTCAAATTTGATGCAGGTTAAACAAGAATTAAAGTTTGAGTTAAAGGTTTGGTTTCAGTTGGTGTGCTTGTTGTAGAAAGGTGCTATGACTCAGTGAGGAGCCCAGCACTGAAGTGTGTAATTAGCTGATCTACAGGCTGCTTTATAGTGTAGCTGTGTTACTCCCTGTGGTTTGAAGTCACACAGGAGCTGGTCTTTGCTCTTTGACTGATGTAATACAAGAATATAAATGTTAAACAAGCCAGTGCTACTCTGTAATACATGTTTAACAGGTTGCAAAAATACAAGGACAGGATTATGAAAACAATAATAGCTATATCATATCCTTTTTTCTTTTTTCTTTCTAGTGCATTGAGGTCTAATTGAGGCAGAATTACCAACATCTTTTTGTTTTCTTCAGATTGTTCTCTTTACTTAAACCATAGTGAGATGACCCTGTTTTCTTACAGCAGGAAACAGAACACATTTTTGTGTGAAGTGAAATTAAACCGTGTCTCATTTTGGGAAATATACTTATTCACTCTCTTGCAGAGAGTCGGATGAGAATACAGTATGTATAAGGTAAATATGAAGCTGGTGCAGCAGCTGGTTAGCTTAGCATAAGGAAGTGGTCAAGAAATGGTCCAGCACATAACAACCTGTAAAACCACAAATTGTTAGATACGTACTGATTAGTGATCTTTAGAGTGACTGGAAGGTGGTGTTTGTTAGCCTCGGATAGGGCCTGTCTTGATGCTAAGCTAAGCTAACTGACTTCTAGCTCAACCTTCATATGGGCAGATGTAAGAGGATTATTTATCTTTAATCTAATTCTCAGCAGTGAATTAATGTGTTTCCCAAAGTGTTGTACTCTTCTTTTCCTATGTAGACAAAAACACAATTTTGGGTGAGAATCGGTTGAAATCATTGTACTAAATGTCCGGTATTTTCTCTTCATGAAAAGTCAAAGATGACAAGCCTTGGCCTGATGAGCCTATGTTAAGAGCATGTAAATTCAGTATCAAAAAGTAACAGGCAGGCCTTTTCATGGTAATTGTGATTGTTGTAATTTAAAAGCCATCTTAACTGTCCTTTCTGCATTCATCAGAGAGGAATATGACATCTACCCACCGGAGGCCAAAGGAGCGAGAGCCTCATGCTGTGACCGCTGTCTGACGGTACAGTACAGAACGTTTCATTATACCACACCATCTTCCAACCCATAAATAAGTTAATGAGACATGTCTGCCAGATCTATTGCATGGTTCATTTTACATACCCTCTATGTCTTGAGGGTTTATAAAATATTTATTTATTTGTTTTGTGCCCTGGTCTATATGCATGCCTGCCTGTCTGTAGCTTCATCTGACTGTCTCATTTTCATGTTTGTCCAGGACTCAGAGGATGAAGATTACAACCTGCAAAAGAGGCCTCCTGTGGAGGAAGTCTATGCAGAGTCTCAGTGCTAGAGAACCCTGCTGGTTGGGAGATCTAACTGCAACCACAACAACAAACAATAATGCTGGATTCATGTCTTCTGTGCCACAGTCAACTGATTACCACTTTGGTGAGGTTTTCTTTTTGTGGGGACCCCTTTGGAATAACACTTGTATTTTTGATACATTTTTGACCTATTTTAGAGTGCGATTTACCTTTTTGCCTCTTGGGGCTTCTCAGTCCACTGTTTTCATACCAGCTGCAGAGGTCACAATTCCTACATTTTAGAGCTTGTGGCATTGATGAGATATGATTTGTTTATTCTATACAGGTAAGCAGCTGGCATCATTCTGTCAGGTACCAACCGACCCTGTACATGCAATCACAAACACAGTTGAGTGCTATATGTATATTGTTAGATCTTTAAATATGATTTATATGTGCAACTTTCTTATTGTGAAGGTGATGGATGCGTTTTGTCTAATTTATTGCCTGTGTCAGAGCGGCTTAATGAAATGTGTTTGCCTTTGCTGAGCTGTAGTGGAACATTTCTCTTACAGCCTTAATATTTGGACAATATCAACTGTGGCCATTTAGTACTATTTATAGAGCATATTGTATATAAATAATATTTTCTATATTTTGAGTGTTTTCTATACACTGAGTGTTCTCAGTGTTTTGAGTACATTACTGTAACATCATGATTTCAACCTCAGCAGTATATGTGTGTGCCACCTTACTGTTCAGTATATTTTGGGTATGTCTGAGTTTGGAAGTGGAAATTCATGGATATGCTTATTTCATGTGAGAGAACAGGTTTGAGTCTTGGTTTTGGATGCACAGCTTTGCTTTGTTTTGTTTTGCCTAAATAATTTGTTAAAGAGTGAATTATTTTGGTTTTGTGAGGAGATGAACATGTCTGTGTAAAAAGATGCTTCCAGTGAGTTAATAAAAGTATTTTGCTCATTAAACTGATCCGTCTTTGTTGGCAAACGGAGGTGATTTGTCGCTAAAGCTGATGCATACGGCCACCATTTTCTCCACTGCTCTCTTTGTTTGGTTCTGTTGCACTATTCATGGATGTTGTTGAATATTCCTTTAAAAAGTCTAAGGACAGGCTGCAGTCTCGGAGCTTCACTCACAAATTGCAGCAGCATCTGTTTGATCTAAGCAGTTGTTGGACTCGAGAGTAATAAAAAGACCTAATAAAAGCCCGCCAATGAAACACACCAACGATAAGTCCTCATTCTGTCTCATTTCTTTTCTATTTCTCATTCAGCTCATTCATGCCCTCCAGGTTTTAATAATTCACACACTTCTAGGGTTGAACAATTACCATTCCTTCTTCATCTGAACTACCATGGCAACAGCTTACTCATGTCAGGCAGCATCCAGAGGAGCCAGAGAAACAATGGCTGAACCTCAAACCAGCTCCAGCTCCACCCCCACCATAGGAAATGAATGTCCTGTGAGTGTACTGATTAGTGAAGTTAACATGAAGTGCCATGAATGTGCATAACACCAAGGTAAGTGGCATATTTAGATTGAATAACCTTAAGTTTCACACATGTATTCAGTTCTTGAGTTTGACGGATTTATAAGATGCATGTTGCTGGTTACCAGTATGGATCAATTTATTTCTCAATCCAGTGCTTCCCAACCTGGGGGTTGGGACCCCATCAGGGGTCCCAGGAACCATGTCTGTGGGGTCACTAGTTGATTAAAAAATATTTCTAACTTCTATTTATTTTGTGGGCATGGCAATCTGTCTGTTTTGATTCATTCATTGTCATAATGTGCCACAGTACAATGAATAAAGTGAGTTAATTTAGTGTACAAATATACTGATAGAAAGTCTGGGGAGAAACCAGACTCTAATTTAAAGTCCGTCTACTTTTTCTTGACTCAGTAAAATGGGTCTTCATGGAAGAACACCTGTTGGACACTGAGTGCAGCTGTGCCAGATGTACAAGTCAGACTCAGAAGTGAACACCTGGCTTTATTAGTGCTGGAGGGAAAGTCTTTGACGTTCATCTGGGTTATTGTCCTCTGCTGTCTCAGATCATGCTGTGGGAGGGGGGATTTTGAAGTTGTTTTATGACTGAACTGAATGTTCAAAACATTGTATAGGTACTATGGAAAACTTCAATTCAGTTTTATTTATAAGGTGCCATATTATAACAATTTAACAAGTTATTTCAGGGCGCTCTTTCATGTAGAGCAGATCTAGACAGACTCTTCATTTACAGAGACCCAACAATTCCCACCGTGAGCAGCACTGGGCGACAGTGGCAAGGAAAAACTCCCTTTTAACAGGCAGAAACCTCGAGCAGAACCGGAACCAGGCTCTGGGTGGGCGGTCATCTGCCTCGACCGGTTGGGTTGAGAGAAAGAGGGAAGAGGGGGGGTAGAGTGAGAGAAGGAGGAAAGAGAACACAGCAGCACAGTACAATTCCACATAGAGAGGCAAAGCAATAGTAGTAGTAATGGAATTGATGTTAACATTAATGAACACAATACTAGTAGCAATATAATGGTAATACTAATAACGTCAATAACAATAAATAAGTATTATTCAGAGATTAATACTAAGGTTACATTTTAATTTCACATATAGTGTACTTGATCATGTGCATGCATGTGCAACAAATGACCCCAAAGGAAAATTTGAAATAAAATGTGTCTGGTAATTTCTGTTACTTGTTTAGAGTTATTTGTGTCTACAGATAGATACTTCTGAAATTATAACAATGCACTGACACAATTTATCTGCTTCCTGATGAGTCAATAAATGATCAGCCTTATAGGTTGAATTTTAGTGAAGTCCAGCGTGAACAATGTAGAGACGACAGGAAATCAAATACTTGATCCTCATCAAGTTGTTTTTTTTTTTTCACTTTACTTTTTATATCTTACAAAACATTAGATGTTGGTGTAACACACAATACCTAAGGAACAAGAGGGCGCAGGGAAGATGTATTGATCCAGAGACCTGGGGTATTTTGGGGTTTTGAGGGAAAACGTATAAATTCCTGACAGTAAAATCTAATGGACAAATGGGCTGAACCTGTATTTATGTACAGATTCAGTCACAATAGGTCAAAGTGTATAAGAATAAAGCTACAAATAAGATGTATGGATGGAATGGACTCATGAATATTTCATGAATAATCCACTGTAAATCACTCATTTCATTGTGTCCCTGGTTAGATGGCCAGTTGAATTTGATGCTGTGGCTTCTGGCCTGGGATAGAGTCAAGCTGGGAAGTTATGAGCTGCACAAAACCCAGACTGGTTTGAAAGAAGAAACAAAAGACGTGGTAGAGGCTGTGAGCATTTGCAGAAAACGTTTGGCCACAGCAGCAGCTGTTTTTAGTGATGTCGTTTTAGCAGGCTTAAGTAGAGACATATTTCCCAAAAACGAGTATGCTGTGTAACAGGTAGGTTTGCGCCATTAAAGCCTTTCCTTTTCCATTTATCTATTTTTTTACGCTCAACTGGCAACACGTTTTCATTTTCATATTTAAGCAGCCAGGCATACCCATCTTACCAATGGCTTCCCTGTGATGCTTCCTCTTGACATTTGGTCCAATCAGACTCCTGCTCATTGATTGTAAGCTGTGGTTCCTCTCCAGTGATGCTCAATAAAATGCCGCTCAACAGTGAATCATTTTATTACGTTTGACATTTTGGCAGCCTCCACTTATTGTCCCCCCGCCCCCTACTGGTGTTGGTGCTTAACCATAATAACACCCATGATGTATCACCTAGCATGGAAAATAAAAGCCTGATAAGAATGAGTGCAGGTCACATTGCAGGTAATAATGATGTTTAGTGCATAAAGGTCACTTGTAACAGTTCTCTTTATGTTCTTTTCTGTAACGTGACAATCTCTAATCAAAGTCCGACACCACTGCCATGTCAGTCGTTAGAAACCAGACAGAGCTGCGGCTTCTGCGCTTTAGACTCTCAAAACCGGTGCTTAGCACTGCAACACCATCTTACTATTTTGTGCTACATTTTCATATCTCTCCTACAGTTGCTTCAGTCTGATCTCGGCACTAATGAGCTACTTTGCTAACTTCTATGGGGAATATTTCATATTGGTTACAGGATAATGTAACCTGTGTTGAAGATCTTTGATGCTCCTGCAATTATTTGCCCACCATGAAAGTATGCATTGCTAAAGGTGGCGTATTGCTTCTTAAAGGTCACACATCATATATGTTAGATATTTTCTTTTATTATTTAAGCTTGATGGTGTAGTAGTGTGATATGTTCCACAGCCATAGTTTGTGCTCCCTGACTTTTGATGTTATGTTCTGTTCTTTGATTTTACAGTTGTGTTCAAAATAATAGTAGTGTGTTTAAAAAAGTGAGTAAAACTGAAAAACCTTATAATTATAAGGATTGTAAGCACTACAGTTTGCTACATCTTCATAAGGGGCAATTAACTGATTATGATTATGGTTATGGTACATTTGTATTTGGCTTTTACGTTAATGTTTCATGATATCTTGCAGTTTGCATGTGAATCTCAATGTCCTTCACAGATAAGCTGACCTTTCATAGTGCAAATGAGGAGCTTCATCACAGTCGGTCTGAAAGGACAGACTGCAGTGTTGCTGTACAATGCAACAGACCACAGAATGTAGTCAGAGGTGCACTCGGCAAGATTCACATGTAAAAACAGGGTTGTCTCATATATACACAGCAACACTTACAGTATGCTTTATCATTTACAAAAAGTAGGACAACTAAGACCGCTCCAAAGGGAAGCACAGTCAAATTGACTGAGATACAAATACAAATACAAATAATTAACTGACTGATGACCGTTTTTGAGACAAACAATAAAATATACTGAAAGCATGGAAATGACTTTGTACTCACAGTAAGTAGCAGCAACCTACAGTAAAGTGTTGCCAGAACATCCCTCCGGACTGCTTCTCAATACTGGCAAGACAGTGTGACATTATTGATCTCTGTGGTCGGTACAGCAGCTGATTAAGCTGCTTAACGAAACAATCAAATAACTGGACACAGATTAGCATTCTAAGATGTTAAGATAAGGGGCAGCTACTGGGTCAGTTTGCAGTTAACTGCTGGCTAACCTGCTGCAACTGAAGATGGAGTGTTTTCAAAGAACATCCCACATACTCTCTCTCTCTCTCTCTCTGTTCCTTTAGCTACCACCGCCCCGGCATCAGCTTGATTTGGCTCTTGGGGATTTGAGTGTTTGGAATTGTTTTTTCTTCATGTAGTCAACACCAATCATTTATTATAGGATGGTGTTGCTAAGCTTCATTCCTCTCTTAAATAACTAGTAGCAGTGTTCCCAGTGTGGGGATTTGCATTGAAGTGATTTGCCACCTGATGTTTAAATGTTAATGCTGTAAATCTGTTGAGCAATGTGCAGCAAATACCATTTGTTAAACTAGAGTGAGTACCTTTGGATCAAACTCTCTATGTAAATATGATAGAATAACACAATACATACTTGTAACCTGCTGAGACCCAGCCTTTTCATTGGTTTTTGGTCTGTATCTTTTGACTCATTTGAGCTACCCTACTAAGTCCTGGTGTGCTAAATAGAGGACACCCTGGCATTTCCAATGATATGTCATGTGTTTGGGTGGAATGAGGGGAACATTGTTTCCATGCTGAGACAAAAAAGTTAAAATGGAAGATACTTTTTTTCCTCGGTTCTCACAGATAGGTGACAAACAAAGTGGCTTGGTAAAGTGTTGGGCCACCAGGAGCCACCAGAGATAACCTTGGCAAGTCTCTTAATCTGTACTGAGGGATGTTCCCTCATTTAGTGCTTTGATGATGGTGGCAAATTTAGTTATTTTAGTTCGATATTCAACTTGATATAATATAAGTTGAAACCTCCCCCCCTCCCAGCAAATATTCAACTTTGAGGAGCGGGAACCAGTGAATCTTTGACTTTTCATACAAAAGAAAAAAAAAAAAGACAAACGATTAACCGATTATCAAAATGGTTGCCATTTTCTTTCCTTCAGCTAATCAATTACTTGTCTAATCATTTCAGCTGTAATCTTGTAATGAGTGACAGCCACAGCATATGATTCACACTCATCATCATGTTTCTCTCCGTTCATTTATTCTGGGTTTTGCTTCAGTCCTTCACCTGTTTGTAATTTTTAACCTTCCTTGTCTGGAGAGAGACATTCATCCAGTTCCCTTGCGCAAGGCACTTATGTGCTAGTTATTCCAGTGAAGCGGCCCAGTAGGAGGACTGTGAACTGGCAGCAGTATGAATGTGCAAGGCTGTATGAAAGTAAAGCAGGGCAGTGCTGAGAAAGATCATGCATACTCAGCAGAACGTTGCGTTATTACAGCATCTGTGTCACACGGTCTGCTATTAGAACATGATGACACATAGTGATGATGCAGTGTGGCCAGGTAATGGTGCTAGATGTGTGGCAGCAGCAATCACTGGGAAGGCTGTGGCTCGGCGGTGCAGGTTAATGATTTCCCCTCAGTGAACTGGATGTGGAATAATCCTGTAAGAGAGAAGAATAGCAGAGCACAACCCCTCAGGACCCTTCCTCCTCCTCCTCCTCCTCCTCTTCCTCTTCCCTCCATCCATCTTTCTCTCTGTCTATCCTCCTGTTCTCCATCCCTCCCTGCATCCCCATTGTGTCTGTAGCATCTGCTGGTGTTCGCCGGTGTCAGAGCGGGGGTGGAGACTCTTCTGACACAACAGTGTGTGTGTATGTGTGTGTGTGTATTATAAAAGGCAAATACAGAGTGTGGGTGTTTGCATGAGCATGCGCCTGCGAGCCTCGCTGTACGATAATGGTTATAAATGTAGTTGTGGGGATAATGCATGTGTTGTATCCGCTCATTAAACCAATCTGGGCACAGAGGGAGATAAAAAGGGGAAGAAGAGAGAGGAAGAGGGGCAGTTTGCCTCTGCTGCCTGTCTGCCACACCCGGCCCTCTTGCTTCCTCCTCCTACCTCCATCCCTTTCTCTCCCTCCATCTCTCTCTCTCTTTCTCTCTCTCTCTCTCTCTCTCTCTCTCTCACACTCCTCCTCCTCTGCTCTTCTAGTCTATCTGCTGGTGTTTCCATGAGAACAGAGAGCGCTGGGTATTGGGGGTGGGTGGGTGGGTGGGTTGGTGGTGCGGGTGACGTGTCCTAAGAGCACATACTGTGTGTGTGTGTGTGTGTGTGTGTGCATGCATGCATGTGCCTCGCGATCATCACTGCTCTCTTTCACACGTCTCTCCTGGCAAGGGCTGCTCCCGGCTGTGCCCGAAAACATGGTTTTGGCATCGGCATGGCAATTTGGACGCAGAGCTCACAGGCTTATAACACTGATCATAGATCTGGTCAGGGTATAACACACAGTCTGAGAGGGAACCTGGGCAATCAGAGGAGGCGACTTGCATTTGGGAGCTTCTTTGTTTGTTTTTTTCTTTAAAAAAAAAGACACCTCCTTATGTGTGTTTAAGGTGAAGGGATAAACCAGAGGGGAAACACAAAAAAAGCACAAAGCAAGAAGATCTATCAGAGCAAAAATTGGAGGTATCCAGTCAGTGATTAAGCGAAAACCTTTTTAGGGTGGGGCCGCAGCTTTTGCTGGAGCCAGGCTGAAAGAGAAGAGGGGGAGGAGGAGGGTGAGAAGATGTAGAAGAGAGGGGTGCTGATCTAAAAGAGGTGGGGGGGTTCATCACTATGAGCAAGAAGAGGAGGAGGAGGAAAGGGTGGTGGGTAGTGTGAAGAGAAGAGGGGAGGAGAGAAGGATGGAGGGAGAGAGGGGAAGGGAGGGGTTTAAAGGGTGGGCTTGTAGTCATTGTCAGGCAGAGAGTAAGAGCAAGAGAGAGAGAGAGAGAGAGAGGTGTACCCAGGCAGACTGACTGAAGAGCGTGTGTGCAAACTGGGATAAGTAAATGCACTGGGCGGCTTAGCTTGATACAGCCAGAGAGAAAGAGAGAGAGAGCGAGAGAGAGAGAGAGAGAGAGAGAGAGACAGAGAGAGTGTGTGTGCGCGCACGAAAGCGAGTGAGAGAGAGCGGGCAAGAGAGAGAGGGTGAGAGAGAAGAAGTGAAAGGGAGGGAAAAAAAGGAAGAAAGAAGCAGAGAAGAAAAAGGAAGGATACAACAGCTTCAACTATGCTGTGCTGCATAAGAAGAACCAAACCGGTAAAGTGCTCTGATTTGCTTCATCAGTATTTTCTGCTCGTTCATGTGACAAAATGATGCATCTCAACTCTGAACTTTGGGACTGTTGCTGTGTGTAGTCAGATCAGGGCGCTTGGAGGACAGATTAGAGAAAATGTTAGCGTAATTTCCTCTGACTCTGGGCCTGGCTTGTCTTTATAGAAGTCTATCCACAGAGCCCCAGACACGCCTAGTTAATGTGATTATTCCGCATGAATGGATGTTGCCACAATGCCTCTCAGACCACACACAGCACATACTTGCAGAGAGGCACAAGACTTGGGCAACTGGGCATCCCCTCGTATTGATCAGGCACAAAAAGTGAAATATTATTGAAAGGCACTTGATAGATTCTGTATTGTCTCTGCTATTAAAGCTGAAATGCTCCCGTGTTCATTCAGTGTACTCCACCATTGTTGATGATGATTCACATTAATTAGTTCAACCTATGTGCTCTTAATTGATGCCTTAAACGGGTCTCTTAGCATCTTTTGTACTTCTGTTATCTTGAGCATAAATAGGTGACACAGGAAAGTGAATTTCCACAGAGAGGGAAAAAAAAAGGGTGGGGTACGGATTGAGTGAGCAGCACCATCATGTCAGTGGCCTCGAGGGAATACAATGGGAATAAATGAGTCTAAATGGATTATCATAGCCCTCCAGCCTTATGAGTGGATGCTGTCAATGGAGGGTACTATGAAGTGTGCACTCATTTAAAGGGTGTGAAAGGGTGGTGTTGGGTAGTTTAGAATAACCCATAGCTATTCTCAGTGGCAGAGAATAAAAAAAAAAAGAAGGTGTTGCATGGAAGCGGGTGGGTCTGTATAGTGGAGAAGAGGGTGGCACTCTCCTGTGCTTCACTCTGTTGTATTTCAGCAGCTATCATGGTGGTTTTGTGTGTGATCAGGGGCCGGTTTCCTGCCTGTATCTCAAACTGAGTGTGATTTTATCGGACTCATAACACTCTGGATTCCGGTGGCACTTGATTGCTTCTTAAATGTTAGTCTGGATGAGTCATATTATCTCTGGCAGGGAGGAAGGAGAGAAA
>JAVQJF010101170.1:0-18805 GCA_036023855.1 Gadopsis marmoratus | reverse complement strand
CCCCCCCCCCCCCCGACAGGTGCCATTGTAGCCAGATAATCAATCATTTTCACCTGTCAGTGGTCATAGTGTGTATGGCACCTTCCAAAAGATGCCAAAATAGCAACAGTTGCTCAAATTTTGTAATTACTAATGAGCAGAATAGACAAACCGAATAGCAGTTTCAACATTTTACATTTTTGTTTGGATTGCGTTTGTCCCACTGTATGCACTGTATGATAATCAGGCAGAACAGACTAGACATCCTCTACCCTGGGACCAAAGTAGCATTGCAAAATGTCCAAAGTATAGCTCTCATTGTGAATTCATTATTCAGTGCTTCCCACACAAGCACGTCTCAGAGCCATATGCTTAAAGAAGAAAAACCTTCACTCCTCTGCGCTCCTCGGAAACATACTGTACCTCTTCCCATCACCTCTACTCTTCCCTGCATTCTTCCCCTTCCTCTCCTCTCCTCCTACAGGCACACACAGCCCCACTGAAGTAACCCCTTAAAGCACACTGTAAAAAGAAATCCGCATTACAAGTTCACACTGTAAACATACTGTGTTGTGCTGCGATTTAAAAAAGAAAAAACAAAAAAGCAACCAGCTGTTAAATTCATAATGTTGTTAGCCGTGGTGTGCATGAAATAATAATAGGGTTTGGATGAAATGATTATTTGTTGTTCAAGTCATTGTGCTAGACATGACAATCTGTGACACTGGAGATAATAATCTCACACAAACGGCTGCCATTAGCTCTTATCACAATCCGACTCACTATACTGCCTTGGTTCTGTCAGAGCTGTGCAGCCAGGCCGCTGTCCACCTGTTGTGGCCAACAGTATCTCTTTAATAATGCATTCACACGGAGCAGAAATGCATTCTCCAGCACTAGAGATCAATAGTTGTAATCTTGCCCTGACTTCTCTCCCACCGTCTGCTGTCGTGTGGTTCGGGCCATTAGTGAGGTGAAAACATCCAGTTGCTTTTTCGCACTGGATGTTTTTACTAGCTTTTTGTTTTACTAGCTTTTTTGGCTTGGTTTTACATTTTCAGTATTTTGAATATTTTCCTGTTGACATTAATGCTTGTTATGGGAGGATATTTGGAATGTGTCCAGAGCACTGAATATCAGAAACTGTCAAGTACTGAAAGTTGGTATAAATGTTTGGCCAGATTCGCCTGTGTCCAAAAATCACCTCACTCATTCACTGCTCCCTATAAAATAACTACAAAATAACACTGACTGGTTTCCACTGTAGTGAGCAGTAAATTGATATGTGAAACTGTGTGAATCATTGTTACGCATGTCATCACTGACAGGTGTAGTGTTGCAGAGATATACATTTTTGTATTGGGATTGTTGGCAGACAGTAGTGTGCATTTTGGACACATTTTCCTGTCATTGTGGGAATCTTTTAGGGCACTATATGAAACGCACAAAGGAATAGAATATGGACACTCAGATAAAATGGCGGCCAGTAAATACTGTACACCATATAGTATGATTTCAGATGCAGCCTTATTCTTTGATTATTTCTGATTTGAATTTTTGAAATTTTTGGCTGTGTTTTGTTCAGGCACAGTTCTTGTACGGCTGCTGTGTCAAGCAAATTTAACACGGATGCGTTTGACACATTGTGCAATACTAAAGGGGTTTTTAGAAAAAAACAAATCAAAGTGAGGTATCATTTTGGTATCACTTCTGAAATTCATGTATGGTTTCAGCAGCTTCCTCTCTCTTAGACAATCCCAGTATTTTGTACTGTTCTTCACATCCATTTCACAAGCTGCATCCGTCGGTTAATTCATATAACTGAGCATAGATACAGTGGGAAAACAAGGTATATACTGTATGTTAAAATAACAGGATAGTAGCATGTATGGACTACCCAACTACCCAGACTACCCAATAACTAAAACTGGTGTAATTAGATAATTAGCTGTGCACCTACAATGTAAAGACATTTACAGAGCCTGAGGAAGCTAAAGGTCACCAACGACCGATGTTTTCCACCTCGGTGTAAATCGCTGTGTGGAACTGTGTCTGCTAGAAGGCATTTCATCTGTGAACAAAAACCTAATTAAGCCGCCTCTTTCCGTATCCTCGCCATACCAGAGGAGGGAAACCGCTGCCATTTTGGGGTCACTGGAACTTTAGTATGCAGTGGCTGGTTAGCGTGAGGGAAATGTCATGCAGTTGCCAGCAACGTGCAGAAAAGTAGCTGAGAGAGGCTAATTAAGACAAAGACATTGTTACTCATAACTTCCTCGTGGTCTGCACATGACGTTTTTCACACTGCGTGATTGCTGTCCTTATGTTTTATTAAAGGTTGTGATTTAATTATTTCCCCTCCTGCATGAGCTGAGCGCCCGACTGAAATTGATACAATGCATCAACTGACATTGGGATCATTTTCTGTGATTCTGCTGAAGATGACGAGGAAATTTATAACAGTGTGCACATGGAAGACTTTGTTTTAAAACCCCATTGCTTAGCGTATGTGACGATTCCCTTAACAGAACCCCTAAATACACTGTTGTGCACGGGCAGTGGGATTCTTTTACCCCCTCACTCATTCATCATTTAATTTTTCTGATCTAATCTGCTGTCAATTCCATTCTCACATGCTGTTTTCATGGAAAGCTTTATGATCTACTATCTGTGTGTGAACAAGCAAACTGGCTCCTTGTCGTGCACTCATGCCATCACTGATATACCTTCCCCCTCTTGTGCATGTTTTGGATGTTATAGATGATCAGTTTTGATGGCTTTAATACTTTTCTTTCTCTGTTTGCGCTGGTCGTGTGTTTGCTTCTCTGTGAATGTGAAACTTTCCCTCAGTGGTTTCTACTCCTTCTGCCATAGCTGCTGACATATGGGAACTTTTCAATTACCTTTTTAAATATTAATTTCAGTATCATAAGCATGACATCTTATTGGCCATTATCTAAGTTCTCTTAACCTCCATAGAAGGTAGGAAAAAACAGGGGATGGACAAAATAACATTATCACGGAATTAAATTAAAGGGGCACTCCTCTAATTATACACATTAAGCATCATGGGGAGTGCTACTTAGCCTGTGAAAACGGCTGCATAATGTCTTCTGTGGCAATAGGGGCACTTAGTCAAGTCTGAAACAATAACCCCCGATGATGTCATAGTGATGTCATCGGGGTTATCTCAGCTTGGGCTCGGGGACTTCAGATCTATGACAGAAAGCCTGTGGTAAGCGAGGGTGTAGGGGTCCAAACATGTGGGTGTTTACCAGGCAGTGAGGTTCTAATGCCAGAGACACATGTGAGTCTTTTTTCAGCCTGACTCTCCCAATTTCCCCAACTTTATGTGTGTACCCCTTTCACACGAACACATAATAGGCACTTTGTGAGCAATGCTACACTGATGTTGGCTCTACTTGGTGCTGCTCGTTGTACTCCTAGCTAGCTTTCAACCTAATGTCACCCACCTTTTGTCACTCCATTTCTAACTGTTATGTGATCACTTCAGTCCTTTTCTATGAGGACGTTTTCATTGTTTTGGCTGCCTACTTTACTATAAGCCCATAGAAAATGAGGTACCGATTCCTGTCATCCATCAGTAACTAGGAGACCTTTTTTATCTACAGCACATTGATTTCTCTTTGTCTTCTCATTGCCACTGCTATTGTATATTACTGTTTGGGATGAATGCTAGGTGCACAGTAGTCCTTCAGTACCTGAAGGGATGTTACATTATGAATTAGGCATCAGACATTCTCAGTATCACATCAATAATGGCCTCGTGGATTTGATTTTCAATCTCAGCTCAGATTCCTTCAGCACTGTTGAAGGCTGACTGCAGATTCTCCAAACACACACTGTGCTGCTCGCATTTATTGCCTTAAATCAAACAGTTCTTACTGCTTTCCTACAGGAACATTTGCTTCGAGTAACAGGCCATGTGAAGATTCGTAGCAATCTGACAAATCAAATCACCGTGAATTATTATTAAACACACCCTCAATCCAAGTGAACGCTGCCTTTCAAAACCACATGCATAATTTGTAGAATTTCCCTTTAGATCCTGGTAATTGTTTTTCTGTTTTGCATATAAAGTGACAGATAATGTTCAGCATAATTTACACTTTGTGTGTAAATGTAATAAAATACCACGGAAATGTAGACCACATACTGTGTTTCACCCCTGCACCATCTGCTTTAGTCGGTGCTACCATACGTTCTTGGCATTGTTTTGTGAAAGAAGCATTATTTTACCAGCCTTATGTGTTACCACAGTATATGTTTATTCTATATGTTTGTGGCATGTGTCCATGGCACTGAGCAGCTAGCCAGACATGAGCAGTGTGTAGGTGGGCGCCTCATGCTTGTGCACCACTCAGCTGTCAAAGAAGCTGTGGAAGCATGAAGTGCTGTCAAGAGATGCAGTCTAATGAAGAGATGTACTCTTGCTGAGCAACACAAAAGAAAAGTGACTGACTGGCTCGAGGCCTCTGTCTGGCACCTTTAGTTGTTTTTGTTATTCGCAAGCACGCACATGCCGCGATACACATCCCTGCTACAGATTTCTAGCTATTCCACTGATCAACAGTTGGTGGCAGTAAAGTGCTAATTCACCTGCTAATGCAGAAGAAAAAGAAGAAGACTGTGATGTGGCAAACGTCAATGTAAACAATCCAGGATTCAAATATTTTCATGAGGAAGGAAATGCATTCGAACATGTTTGTTAGACCTCAGGATACGCGTGCAAGCATGCGTCCCGATCCACATCTTGCTTCGGCTTCAGGCCATCTCGCCACTCGACAGTTGGTGGCGATAACGGGCAGAAATGCAGCAACGTGCCTGGAAAGGCAGTCAAGGAGAATCTTGCTAGCATACACATGGATGTAAACAATGTATGGTTTCAAATGTTTTGAAAAGATCGCCTTTGAGAGTGTTTCATGAGGAAGGAAATGAAAGGATACAAAATATTTTTGGGTGAGAACGACTTAATGTAAACATAACTTTCATTTGTTTTTCACAAAAACTCCACAGGGCGCCTTTAAATACCAGGTGAAGAGAAGAGGACATTGTATGAAGTAAGTCTTTCTTTCATGCAGAAACTCCCTTATCTGTTAGCTATGGGTAACAGGTTGAGTCAGTACAAAAACAGCCCAAATATGTTTCAGCGGGGTGGAAAGAGGCTGTCTGTAAGAAAACTGTACACTGTGAAGGAACAGCCACATGCACAGACTGTTCAAACCTCTATTTTTTATGTTTTGACTGCATTGCTCCTTCTTTAATAAAATACCAGTTGTCACCAAAGATGCAGCTCAGGATTCAAAACATTCACCAAAAGTTAGAGCATGTTGCAGTCTACGATAACATGACCTGATACAGCTGTATGTGTCAGGAGTGGGTGTGGGTGGAGGAGGAGGCACAGATAGCCGGTATGCAAACTGTTCTTTAATGAAACCATAACTCGAGGTGAACTTACAAAAGCGGTAAGTTAGGCAGGGAGCAAAGGAAACGATGACCAGCGACAGCGTAAACATAGACTACCGTACATGGCCCTGGGATACATAGACTATGACGCCACAAGGAAACAGAGAACTGAACACACTTAAATACACTGGACACTAACGAGGGGATGGACCACAGGTGAACACAGGGGAGCAGGTGAAACCACTTAATCATCAGGGAGACACGAGGGAGGCAGAGACGGGACACAAACGCAGACACAGGAACTCAAAGCCACAGAACAACAAGACAGACACGGAGAACTAAAGCCGTAAACACACGACAGGGTGAAACACACACGAAACACAGACAGGGGACGTGACACAGGAGAACTCAAACCCGTAATCACAAGACACAGGCACACAGACAGGGGGCATGACACTATGTACATAATATGCTTAAAAGATGCAGTTTATCTAAAGCGGTCGGATCCTCTCTATGTCGTCACGCAGGTCAGTCGGTCACATTCAGCAGAGACACAGCTGCGTTTGATTCATCTTCATCTTCATTTCATATCGTTACTATTGTGTTGACTGTTGTATCTTCCGCAATGTTGTCCCTGTAAAAAATAAGGGTGGCAAGGAAACAAAGTGGTTTAATTCTTTAAATGTCAGAAATTCAATGAATCATGCGTTTATGCTTGAAGATGATGCCAACTTGTTAAAGTCCAAAGATGATGCATAAATCAGTGGTTCACAGCCTCTCCCACTTATTTGCTCTGTGAGCCCTGTAACCCAGAAAGCTTGTGTGGCTGTGTGTACCTGTGTGTGTGTGTGTGTGTGTGTGTGTGTGTATATATATATGTTCATGTATATGTATGTGTGTATATATGTATATATTTATATGTATGTATGTATGTATATATATTCATGTATGTGTATGTATGTATGTATGTGTGTGTGTGTGTGTGTGTGTGTATATATATATATGTATATATATAGCGTGTGTGTGTGTCTGTGATGAAGAAAGAGCACGATGTGTGCCTCCACTTGAAGGCTCCCTTACCCGAGTCTCTGCAAGAGAAGAGCCAGCCTTGCATCTGTGTGGAATAATAAAATTGTGTCAAAAAGTGCAGGCAAATATTTCTGTACACCGGCGCTCTCTGTGGGGAATGGCGCTCAGACAACTGCCGGATTCTGGTTTTTGTTTTTTCTTCCTCTCCGCCTCTCTACCTGATGCGTTCAGTGTTTTGGGGCCTCACTGCCCAGATTTAAATATACCGTACTATGTTCCTTCTAAGAACTGTCTCATTCTCCTATAGTGTTCCATTTTGTCTTGTTAATGCAATGACCACTCCCCAATCACTACACACACACACACAACTCTGGCATACTTCTCTCAGGCGAGAACCGGAGAGCCCCCACTTGCACAACAACATCAATAATACAACTGAATCACACCCCACCCCCACCACTTGCTTCTAAAAATAGACCTCATTTTTAGTTTAATATTTTATTTGCCCCTTCTATCTCTCCATCTCTTTCTCTTTCCCACTTTTCTCTATTCACTGTCTTTAAATAGATGATGAGGAAAGATGTCAACAGATGAGTCTATGCTTGCACTGTCACGCTAATTTCCCATCAAGTCTTCCCCCAAACCCACAAACCACACTTCTTGAAAACACTGGCATCTACACTGCCAAGTGGTACCTGTCCTCAGGCCTTACAGTACCTCTCATGGTGTTAGTTATATTCATAAAGTAGAAAGCTAAGATTAAGCTTCTTTTTTTTTTTTAGCATTATGCGCATGGCTCAGCTTTAGGGATGGTTGCTTGGTCAGCCCACCTCTGTGGTCCACACTGAACTGCGATATTGCCTGCTGTGAAATTTGCCTGTAGGCTCTTAGACTTGTTTCCATAGGAGATCAAAAACTAGGAAAAAAGTGCGTTTTGTTACTGACAAATATCATTGAGATCATTTCAGAGTTAGAAATAAGACACCCAAGTGAGAAAGCAGTAGGAGTAGGAAGGGAATCGGGAGAGAAATGAGATTGCTCAGATTTAATTTGTGTTTTATTAACCGATCTGCTGCTGGACTTAAATATCTTATGATACAAGAGCCCCATTTGACAAAATCACTGCTTTGTCTTCCCCTCAGGCCTGCAGCATCCATATACTGTGGTTGCTATTATAAAAATAACACTTTGGCATTCAAAAAAGTACAAAAAGTTTAATTTGTCGGTTCATTGTCTACTATTACACAGTACTTTCTAAAACAAGATGACAGCATTCACCATAATCAGTACGCGTGGACTTTAATCCGTCATCAGTGAGGCACATTCAAGCAGAGGGGAAATGCTCACTGAGACGAGTGTGTCTGCTCACACCCCTGTCAATCATGCATCACACACTCTCCCACGTTTCTCACAAACAGTTATCTGCCCACTGAGCAAATAGAAGTGACTTTACACGTGGGAAGTGATCTGAGAGGTGGCTGAGTGCACTTTTACCCTCTGCTGTGTGTGGTTTTAGTTTTCTCTCTGTGGCTGATGGTTCAGGGTTCTTCAGACTCTGCCTGAGACTGACTGAGAGGAAGCAGAAGAGGAGCGCTCAGCTGAGAGTTCACTTAGTGTTTGTTATATAATGCATCCTAATCGGGCGCATCGGTACCTGCTGATGGGCAGATGGCGCTGATGCTAGATTTGGCCCTGCTTAACCGTCACTGTCTTCACTTGAAATGTACGTCTCTTCACATCTGCAGGTTCCTATCTAATAAGCAGCTTTTGTGCTAATAAAAGTCATTAAAATATAATAAAAATATTGCAGGGCAGAAATCATAGGGTGAAATTTCAGTGACACATTTAATTTATTTTTGTTCTTTATTTTTAACACAGTGAAGAATGAATGGCCTCTGTATGTTGAGTGTTAAGCTCTCCCTTTGTTCATTATTCATGTCTTTTTCAGCGCTTTGCCTCGATACATTAACTTCATACAACAGTAAACAATGGATTAATTCTCATTGTTTTAGCCTCATAAATCATTTCAGGTTATTGTCTTAAGATGTTTGCAAACACATTTTCACAGGCGCAGTGTAATGAGGTGTGCAAATTGGTTTTGGCGGGCAGGATTACTGTAGGACTTGTACAAGGCCACTGTATCAGCACGGGGTTTAGCTGGAAAGCATCTTAATGTGATGATGATGGACTTTTGTTTTATTATCACATGTGGTGTGGGTCATGTTTGCTATGAAACGCTTTACTCAATCCTAAATTTGGCTGTGGCAGATAGTACATAGTGAAATTTGGTAGCTGCAAAAATGTATTGCAATACATTGCAATGAAGTTCTTCATCACTACCTGAATTCAAGCGCTGCATCCTTTATGAGAAATGTCTAAGTTTGTTCGTGCTATCAAATGGTATTTGACAACTAATACTGTAAGAAAATGAAGCTTTTCCAGCCAAGAATTAGAAGACAGTCACATCTGAAGTATAAATATCAGGGATGCAACTAGAGATTCATGATGCCAGCGGGGGCTTTTCAGAAGCACAGGATCCAATAACCTTCTACCTACTTTAAAATCAATCACAGCATAAAGCTCTTTGTTCTCAGAAGGCTGAACTTCTTCTTCTCACTAACCTCAGAGAGATCTGTGTTAGCAAGTGAAGCGTTTGAGCACAGCTTTTTAAAATCTAAATCTGTAGGAGAAAATATATTCTCTATAAAAGTAATCCATCAGATTCCAACTGAAAGTTTGTACAGTAACTGAACTGGTGTTAATGGATAGGCGCACCCACTCGTGGGAAATTTACCATGATTCCACGCTCTGCTGTGTCATATGCATGAGAGTGGGCGAAGTCGTGCCTTCCCTGCAACCTTCTTCTCACTTCACGTCAGCAACGTCTTTTTAATGTTTCAGCAGTCAGCAGTCAGTTGTAAATGACTGGTTCATTTACAGCGTATTATTTTAGATCCTTCTGAGCTCTGGAGCAAAAACATCCAAGTAGAACAAGTTGAATTAATTTGTAGTTTACACAGTTCAGTGAATAAAGGATTGTTTTGCTTGTCATGTTTCTTTAACTCTTTATTTACTATGAGTAGAGAATGCTGAAATGCCTCAGAGTTTCCTATTTTATATCAACACATTTTTAGTCACGCTGTCGTTATGTTAGGGATGGCAGTGTTGGTCAGTCGATCCTCCACTTTGGTACACATGAGCTTTCATCTAACACTACCGTGGTCTCTATCTATATCTCGACAACTGTTGGACAGATTGACATGAAATATGGTGCGGACATTCATGTACCCCTCAGGATGACGTTTGTGAGCCCCTGACCTTCCCCCTAGCTCACTCATGAGGACAAAATAGTAATTTGTCCAACACATTGGTTCATGCCTATAAATGGCTGCAAATGTAAGACATTCCCATCAGCTTCAGTTTGCATTTAGTGCTAATTAGCAGATTAGCATGATAAACTAAGATGGTGAACATGGTAAACATTATATCTTCCAAACATTTTCATGTTATCATTCTCATTACAAGGTAGCATTTAGCTGAAAGTACAGCTTCGCCGAGCTGCTAGTATCACTGTAGACTCTTGGTCTTGTTAATGCAGAATGTGACAGTGACGGACAGTGTATTCATTTTTTAGTATTTATTGCTTTCTCTAAAATATCCGTTCTCGACGTCTAAAGCGTGATGCGTGATTTTTTTGAGCAGTATATTTCCTCCAATGCATATTTGACAAAAACAACTTAGTATATAAATGTCATTTTTATGAGACATGGTTGGTGTGGCACAGTTTCCTACTGAATCCTCCTTCCTTTAATTATTCTTAGACCCTGTCGTCCGCTCTGTGTCCTGCTGTTCTCCAGAGGTGGGTGGGAGACACAAAGAAGGTGAGGGACAGCTGACCTTCGACAAAGGACATCTACCTTCAGCTGGGACCAGGACACACACATTTCTCCGGTGATCGATGGAGACACTAGTGGTAATGGCCTTAACAGCCCAGCAAGCAGGGCGATCAGTGGCCATCGATCCGAGCAGCTGGGGAACCGGTGTATGTCCGAGCTAAAGGTAATGTTCCACTGATTTCTGGGACCCGTGTGGTCGGTAGGAAACAAGCAAAGTATCACACGCGGTCAGTTGACACGCTCTCATTGCTCGTCACCCTCAATTATTTACTACCTCTCTTTCCCTCTTTCTTCCCTCCCTCTGTCAATGTATGCCTGCTTGCCTTTGTCAGCTTCCACCTCTTATTTTCCCTTTTCCACCCCGCATTCAATCAACTTGGGCCAAGCATTGCTCAAGGGTTTGATGTTTCTGTTTGTAGGTCTTTATTCAATTTTCCACTGTAGGCATAATTTGCTGCAGCAGTGAGACCATGCAAACACAGGAGCTACACCCCATTAGCATGCTGCCTACTTAGCACATGTTATTTTGGGCTTTCTTTGTTCATTTGCACAACAAAAACCTCGACTGCATCTGGAGTTGAGAGAGACGCTCACTGACGGTTTGTAGCTACATGAGTGGAATGTCGTCACTGAAAGTTCTTGGATGCGTATGCTTAGGCGAATGCTAAAAGCCCGCACTCTCCCAGATGATTTTACAGGCCGTGGCCATATTCTCCAGTAGTACATCTTCACAAATGGCCTATGGGTACTCTACATGCACATAAAACAGTGCAGCCACATTTACTCTTTAAAAGCCCTGTTCCTTCTGCATTCAGGATGCATTTGGAACAGCTGAAGACCAGGCAGCAAAGTAAAGTGAATACTCCTTTTTAAGAAATGTACTTTGCCATTTTGCTGTACCAAAGCATCTTGTTGTCAAATGCCTCCCTGTTATAAGGCATTTGATAACTAGGACAGTAATGATCACTAACACACTCTCAGTTCAGATGAGTTTTCATAATTCAGGTCCTATGTGTGAAATGGAAGAACAGGCTTCTTTTTCACTCATTTGGTATTTTTTCATTGTGTTAGCTTCAGTTAGGCTAATTTGATAGTGCTCTCTGCACCAAATACTATGTTGTGCACTGCTATAGTCTATTGATGTCACAGCGGCTTTGTTTAAGACAGGCCATCTATTGAACTCAAGTATTTCAACATTGTTCAGGAATATAGAAAGTCTCTGAGGCTCAGCCACCTGCCTACACTGGAGACACACCTCAGTGCTCAGAAGCTGTCAATTCAAACTCAATGTGCCTCACAGATGCCAGCTCCACTCTGCCTTTGTGCATCGATCAAAGCAACGCGCCTGCCTGGGATTCAAAATGCAATACTGCACATTTCTGCAAAGTCAAACTGACCAGTCTCTCAACTTACTGAAGGTTCAATATTGTCAGAGGGCTGGCAGCAGAACCCCAGCGATGTGCTGTACTGTATGCAAGAGTGTACAGTATGTATAGTACTGTGTGTGCATGCACGTCAGTGTGTGAGTGAATGAAGTATGCGATAGCTGGCGTGAGATGTTCAAGGAGCAACACTTAGTGTACCATCAGTAGCGTGCACAGCGTTGGTCTCTGTGTTTCATCATAGATCAGTGAATTTACAAGTGCTATGAGATAACTTTGTTATGATATAGCGCTATATAAATAAAATTTGATTTGATTTGATTTGATCCATGTGTAGCACCTACTCGCCTCTGCCACTTGTCCTTCTTTAAGTGATGGAGCGCTGTCACGGAGTTTGCCACTGATCACTTTCACCGACTTGGTGTCCAGTAAGCGAGCCCCGCCCTCGGTCAAACATACAGAGGAGAGGACAGAGAACCTAGCACGACTGTAAATCACAGCACGGTGTGATAGAGAATGCTCAGCAGAGTTTTATTTCTTGTTTTTTTCACTTCATTCAGCTAAGGCGTGCTTTATAATGGTAGAGAAAACCATTGTATTTATTTATTTATTTTATAAGTGCTG
This sequence comes from Gadopsis marmoratus, assembly GCA_036023855.1. Classification (NCBI taxonomy): domain Eukaryota; kingdom Metazoa; phylum Chordata; class Actinopteri; order Centrarchiformes; family Percichthyidae; genus Gadopsis; species Gadopsis marmoratus. The sequence goes on along the minus strand of JAVQJF010101170.1, from coordinate 6,468 downwards.
CGATGAAATTTGGGGCTGCTTGAGCATCCCCAAGAACAGGGTCTAAAATCTCCAAAGCTTTGACTTTTCATCTAGCACCATCATGAGGTTGACATTTTTGTCTGTTGTCCAATCCTTTGGTTTACGAATACATTCATCAGCCTCAGCTGTTCAGTGGTCTTTAGCAAATGTTAGTGTAGGGTCACTTCTTCAAAATGATGGATGATAGACCACAGCTCCTGTAGAGTTCCTTTACTCCAAGAATAAGAATGAACAATATTAGTATGTATCTACAGTACCTGTTGTAGGTTGTCCGCCCATAAAAAGTGTTATTTTTGATGAATCGTGTTTGGTGCAAATACAAGTTCAAAAAAGGCAGGAACAAGACAAATGTGTCAGATCCAGAAAAGTTTAACTTAGAAAAAGTATCATCAACACAGCCATTTTTTTCTCCACTAGCCTGAGCAGCATTTCAGCTCTGTGCTATAGTGACTCACTGTGTGTCTGTGTGAGCAGGCATCGGTGTGTGCTATTTAAGGCGGTATGGTCACAGTGCATGGCCTGCTGTGTCTATCTGATCTCTGGTGGGAGAGGTAGCTCTGGCTGAGTGGTCATGACCCTCCCACATAGTACTGGTGGTGTGATGGAAGGAAATGAAGGCTGAATGGCGCTGAGCACAAAGCCCACTCTTTAATATCACCAGCTAAAGCACCTGTGATCAGAACACCTGCTGGTGACCGCTTTCATCTCGTGCCCTGAAAATGATCTGCCGCCATTGTCTGTTTCTGTCTGTCTGATGGCTACTATTGTCTTTTGATTAGCAGCGCGATTCTAATGCTCTGGAACATTTTAGAAGTTGAAGTTGAAGATTGCAGAGTGAGTCTCACGGACAGTTTTAACAGCTGCAAAAAGTAAATGGGAAGCCAAAGAGACACCCAGTGTGCACTGTTAGACGAAGCACTCTCAGCTCTGACCTAGCCTGGCTTTCTCTGTCCTCACTAACTCCTGACCTATCGCAACCTATCGATTCGTGTTCTGTTCCTGCTGCTTTGTTTATCTGACCCAGGCCTGGCTCGAATCCATCAGGAAGACTTTACTCTGCTCTCTGCTCCTGTTTCAAACGGAGCAGGGCATTAGAGTTTCCTTTTAGGGCCACAGCAAATTGCCAATTTGCTGCGTAAAAGACACCTGCAGGAATACAACAATCTTGACTCCATGGGAAAGGAGAAAAAAAAAGCTGTGAGCTTCACTTCTTTATTATCACGACTTTTGGTCTGTTCCTCAAATAATGAGGAAGTTGCTCTCAGTGTTTAGTCATCATCAGTTATTATTGCCAGTGATTGCTCACACATTTGGCGTGTTTACAGCTTAGTTTCTTGCCCGGTATGATGAAGCTACTGAGAGGAGCTAGCTGGCATAGTGGAGGGTATTAGATTTTTAATTGTGACCTTTATCTTTCCTTTCTCTTTAAAGGTCATCCTCTTATTGGACAGAACACATTTCTGACTTTGTGGAGTGGATTTGAGACTGTGAAATCCAGCATGTTCATATCATGGCAGCACAGAGCAAAGTGTCCTTGAAACATATGCTCTGTCTCTAATTAAAAGGGAGCTCAAGAAAGGCCCAAAGAAAGTAGGCCAGAGTATATACTCTTTATTAAAAGAAACTGTCCTTATGTTCATGTCAAGTGATTGTCAATGCTGCCTTATTACCCAGGTCAAGACATATCAATCATACAATGCCATAGCAACCATCCTCTAGTGTGTCATCCATATAATCTATTATGAAATTAAAAAACTTGTGCCCAAGATGTTTTCGCCCATAAAGTGTCTTCAGACGTATTTGACTCACAGCATATAAAGTCATAATTTTGGACACGTTTTCCGCTCTCGCCTGTACAGCTGGTACACTGGCTGTTTGGGGGTAATGACTGCAAACTGCTCGAATGATCCAGCCATCAATTTGTGTAGATAACATGAGACAAAAAAAGTCACTTCGCTTTTTGTCTGAACACACTTTTCATCCTTGATTCAACAGCATTAGATGATCAACTAGCTCTGTACAGAGGATACACTCAGTCTTCATTGCCTCCAGTGGTTGTACCCACGAGTGAACCAGGAGTGGAAAAAAATGTTAAACGTCATTATTTGGAAGCTGTTTAAAGATTATTGTTCTGTAAAGTATATTGTTCTTGAAGGGTGGGGGGAGCCAGAACCACAGCCACTGAATGGAGAGGGCAGATATTCAGTTGACCTTGCTTAGCTAATCTTTTGGATTTCAACTGAACTTCTTAACATGTAACTATTAGTTTTTCCCTTGTTTTTAGAGGCCTGAAGAGGTACATTTGTCTAGTAATTTACAAGAAAAAAAGATGGCTTGCATTTCTGCCTTTTACTGCAACAGTGTTTTCCTGAGATTGTTTTTGGGAGCATCTGTGGAAACCTTTCATCTGAATTGCACTCGAAAGAAAATGTAGAGCCTCTGATTGGAACAGCGAGGAACTCCAGCACAAAGCGAGGCACCCTAGATGCATTTTGTTAACCTGGATCATCCCTAAATCAATACTGAGGGTTGGACTTCACAGGTCTTCTCTTCCACATTGAGAGGCTGCCTGAGCTTGACACTGTTGTTTATCTTCATGCAGGAATCTTATACTTTTCTTGCTGCACCTGATATTATTTTTCTGGATCGCCAGCAGCTTTAGAGAGCTTCCAAGAATCCACTTGCCTTACCATGCAGAGGTATAAAGGAATGGCCTTGCAGGCAGAACACATCGATACAAACCAGAGAGAGCTGATCAAAGATGATGCCATGTGCATGGTGAGCAAAATTTGATACAAGTGAATCCATTAAAAATTAACTAAATGTCATCGGTAGTCAACAACCTGTAAAGCCCCACTGCAGTCCTTGCAACAAGAACAGAACCAAAATGTCTCCCAGCGAACCTCTGTGCACAAGAGTAACACCACTGCTGACAGTTTCTGTTCTTGCTTTAGGGCATACTATTCAGAAGATCTTCTACAAGTCTGCAGTAGAGGCGTCTACATGTATACCAGCACGAGCCATGTGTTTTCACAGTCACATTCACCATCCTTCTGTTTATTCATGACTTTGTTTCCTTCCAGAGAAAAAGAAAAACGTTTCCCCAGAAGAGGAGGGAAGAGTTACACACACACACACACACACACACACACACATACACAAAAGGAAAATCTACAGTAAGTTTACAGCGTTCCCACACTGACAGATCCTCCCTCTCTCTCACCCCCAGGCTGTGTCCATCCAAATTTGGAGGACAGTGCTGTATTATTAGCAAAGGGCTCTCCTCATGAGCACAGCTGTGTGTGGGCTGTGCACTGTTGATCCTCTGAGATGCAGTCGAGCAAACGCCTCTCCGTCACCTTTTATCTGTGCTCCGTGTACAGCTGGAGGCAGAACAAACGGGCGCCAAACTTTGGGGCAGTTATGTCGTCATTTGAAAACTTCAGCGAAGCGCCAGTGAGTCAGTGTGGCATTCAGCTCGACGTATATTGGTAGCGCCGTTTTTGTTTGCACATCGGATGATGAATTCGAGTGAATCCACCCACAGGCTCAGGTCATCCATACAGTATTCACAGTGTGATGGTGTTTACCCACAGTCACGCTGCAACACTGACACTGATGTACAGGTCATGTTTTGTTTGTATTAGTTATTTCTTCCTGCATGCATGCACTAGCATACCACTTAAAGAAAAATGAAAGATCTCTTTCTGGTTGCCTTTATCTTTCTTTCTTGCGACCTGTCATATCTGATAGACCAATGTTGCATTGTATTTATACACGTTTGTTACCAGGTGTTATTCTCTTCATGTCTTCGTTATTCAAATCTTCTTTTGAAGCCACACGAAAACTTGAATATGAATGGTATTTTCGCTTTTATTTTGTTTTTCCAGTCTCATTCAAAGCTCTCTGCTGGCCCTGCATTGCGGTGGCGGAAGAGAAGGATACGCATTTGTTCTCTGCCAACCATGGTCTTGTTCTGAAAATCAAACCTTCACATAGATACGAATGGCAACAAGAAATGTTGGACACTTGCACATACTGCACACATAATTACTGACTGCTGCTTTCACAGGAATCCTGAAGGTTGTTTCATTGTGTGGCTACATTTTTCTTGCCTTCACTTTTTCTTCCATCTCAAGCCCTAATGTGCACACCAAAACAACTCCAGCCAGATATTTACACATTTCGCTATGTGAAGACACATTCAGCAGATAGAAAAGGAAAATCCTATTACCATTTCTAGACTCTCTCTCTGTGTGTGTGTGTGTGTGTGTGTTCTCAAAAAAGGCCTTGGAAGATATTATAAAGTCTTACATTTTAGTAACAACTGGCTGCAAAACTCAAGTATTATTGTTCCAGACCTCTGTGTAAAATTCACATGTGGACCATGATTTGTTATTTTGTTAATCCATCCATCCATTTTCTGTTGCTTATCCAAGTCCAGGTCTTGTTTACTGATTCATTAATCATATTATTAGGAATGATCATTTTAGGGCTTCTCATCCCTACTTGTTTCTAATCATGTCTTTCAACTCAGGCCATCATTAAACATGTATTAACTTGCATTCAATCGGGCATTAAAACAGTCTCAAAGAGAATTACATTTAAGTTTGTGAAGCCAGCAGAAACCCTGCTTTCAGCCTGCAGTCTTTTATAGCACCAGCTGTGTGTGTTTTGGGTGTTAGTGACGTGAGGTAGAGGACAGGAGGCCCGAGACCTTTGCCACGGCCCAGATACCAGATGCTGGAGACACGTGGCAGCGGCCAGCTGGAGAGATCAATGGCCTACATAGCAGCTGGTCATATGCGGAGGCTTAACATGGTCCAGCAATTAACCTGCAAATGTAGCACAGATCAGAGATTGCTCTACTGAGTGTATCTACCAGGGGGGATGTTTGATTAATCTCTTGTGTGTGTTAGGAAACCATCAAGTCCCTGAAATATTATTTGGCAAAACACTTTGTTGGTCCATGTAAACGTTTTCTCATCTTACACAGCTATGTTTAATGTTACGGGTTAAGTTAGGTTTATGGGGAGATCATGGTTTGGGTTCAAATGACTTCATTAAGGTTAGGAGACCTTCGTCGCCATGGTTACAATAATAACCACGTGGTTATGGTCAGAGAATGATCGCGGTCTCCTGTGGCAAAGTCTGACGTTTTGTTGACCCAACCCTCCTTCCTCTGCAGACTTTGTGTCTTTATAATCATCACTCAGCTTCCTCCTTTGCTCCCGACAGACAAGAGTCATAATTCCTTTGACCACTTGATGGTTTTGTCATTTTCAATGTAAACGTATATATGGATTTTTGAGAGGACAATCACTTGGAAACAAAAATATTTTAATTAGTCTTGTGTGGCTAATGTGGGTCTACATTGTTTCTAGATAACGAGTGCTCCTCTGGCTTCAGATGGGCCCATGGAACTCATCGTCATTATGGCCACATAGCAAATACTAACAATTTGGGAAATTCATTGCTGGGGCACCAGCGCAGGTGGAGCCAACAAAGATCACACCAAATCAGCAACAAGCCAGGTTTTAACAAGCTGTGTCATTTGTGTGTGTGTGGGAGAGTAAAAAAGGTCAAACAGTGACATTGAGGTAAATTTGATCTTGGGTGTTTAAACCAGTAAGGCACAGTTTTATATACAACTCAAACTAGGGCGACAGAAGCTGTCACGGTGTGGTGTGGCAGGTCTGTAGACTAGTTATGATGTGTTTGTGTGTGTTGGTATATAAGCTATTCTCATTCTGTTGCTTATTCTGAGTTTCTAAAGAGACGGATCAATGCTGTCTGCCATAGCAAGCCCACTGCAGGTCTTCATGTTGAGGAGGTGGGTGTCACAGTGAAACGCTCGTTCTCACCCACTACTGCGCATATCATCTTGACTCATTCTCATAAAACCTCTCTCCTCCTTCTCATCTGCGTTGGAGCCAAAATGCTGAGAAAAGCTTTCTGCACTGCAAACCGACTCAAAAGATGAGCTCGTGTTTTTTTAGCTCAAATTTAATCACCACAATCTGCACACGTTCCCATGCTCCTCCTCTGTTTTTACAAAGCTGAGTGTGCATGTGTGTTCAGCATATCAATGACACACATTTACCACCCCTCTCACAGGAATACCTGAGTCATGTGACGGCAAACCTGTGCTGCCAGTTTTTGCTCCGCAGCGCATTCTTTCAAATTGATTTTGCAGGAGAGCTGGCCTGCGGATTGATAATTCAACATGAGTTTGACAGATACTTGATACACACAAACCTCATGTATATCTCTTTTTTTCTTTTCTGCCGCCCTCCAGCTGTCAGCATGCCCCCCCCCCCCTCCCCCACCAAATCATCAATCAGTTCACTGCTTAAAAAAATGTATTTCGTGGTTTAATATCCCCCCTCCCCTTACTGTGGAGGAGAGCGAGGATGTAGAGAGAGAAAATATGAATGTTTGAGGAAA
>JAVQJF010101166.1:0-15563 GCA_036023855.1 Gadopsis marmoratus | reverse complement strand
GAGAGAGAGAGAGAGAGAGAGAGGGGGGGGGGTGGTTGAGTGAGAAAGTGAAATGTTGCTGAAACATCACAACAATGCATTTCTTTATGGTAAAATAATATGAAATGTTATGACATTTAGGTTTTTCCAATATATTTATGAAAACATAGAATGGAAAGTGCATGGTGCTAGGATAGCAACCACTGAATTTGGTCATAAAGTGAAACTTCTGTCTGGGCCAGACACATTCCCCTTAACTGTGTTTAGACCCACACAGTCTGTGTTTCCCATAAGTCACAATTACTTTATATGATATTCAATTTGATTTGTATTTATGTTTGGTTTTCCAATTCAGATTGGACTTCATAAAGTATATGGCCCTAGGATACAAAGCAGTGATTTGGAAATGATTTCAAAACAGTAAAACAGTAAAAGCAAAATACAGCACATATCCAGGAGGAATATCTTTTCCCGTACAGATCCAGAGGTTTCTGGATGTGCATGGCAGTTTGAGGAGCATTTATGGTGAGCGGTAAATATGTGAGCCTGGGGTAGTGAATGTTTCCAAAGGCTGGGCAGGGGTTGCTAAGAGTAACAGCAGTACTGATTCTCATGCGTCGTATCAAATCATGCAGAATACTTTGCGTTGTGTTCTTTGGACCGTGTTCACCTAAACAGGACATGTTTAAAGGGAGGAATTAAGTAACGTCCAACCATACCCATATCCAAATATTTACATTCCGTGACGGGTGAGTAAGTTCGAGTTTGAAGCAATGTGTTGGCTACAGAGGCTGACTGATGGAAAAAGCGTTTCTTTCTACACTCTGCTCTTCTTTCCTCCGACCTCCTCGCTCCTTTTGGACTCTGTTCTCTCCTTCTCGCTCCCCATCTTTCTCTCTGACATGTCCCGAAGCTCTGGTTGTACTGTTGCTAACCCATTGCTCATCTGCACACACGCACATCAGCACACACCCCGAGTGGAAAAAGAGGTGGAGGAGGAGGAGAAGGGGAGGAGGAGATTGCCTTTAAAGTGTGCTGGCGACGTGTATCCCCTCTTTAAGAGTGACATCTGAGGGTGTTTCACATCTAAGCTATAATTACCTGCGCAAATATGTGGAAAACTGCAAGGCAACACGTATCAGGCCGATCATCTGGTCCTGTCGGTAGGCAGACGGCAGTCCCACTGTTGCACTAATGACTTAATAGGCCCCTTAATGACCAAATAGCCCACTGCCATCCAGAAGCACTTAGACAATTATGTGCTGGCCAGAACATTTCAGGCTGACGGCAAGATGTAGAGAGGCTTGATTCGGACTCTGAGAAAGCAGGGGCACTCTGCTCTTGACAACTGAATAAATCACAACATCTTTCATTGGACTTTTACTGGACAAAAAATATGAGAGGTAAAAATAAAAACTGTTATGTTTGAGTCTGAGAGCATGCAGCAGACAAGAGTTGACAGGAACCTGGTACAGTGTGGCTAAAGGAAATGTTCCATTTAAACAAAGTGCCACAATTTTAGCATTTTCTTAACAGGAAAACCCAAGTCAACACCACTATCATTATAACTCTCTGCACTATCTAATTTAATTAAAGTTAAAAGTGGCAAGTTTAGCAACATAAGCGGAAGTAACACATGCAGAGAAAGTGGGAGCACCAAAAAGGTAGTCCAGCGATTCTTTATACTGTAGAACGTCATTAACCAACAGTGAAATATTAACGTCACCGTAATCTCCATGCTCCTCTATAAACCCGCTGCTTTGTCTCCATTCAGTGACTCCAACAGAGGTCACTTTCCTGGTTGCTGTACCTGAGAGACCTAAACTAATGACTCCACCACATTGTCACTGAATGCCGCTGAGGTAGTGAGTCAAAGCGTCGCAGGTCGGAGTGCTCTTCCATACTTAGTGTTCAACGTGCCAAACCCTTCCTTCCTTCCTTCGCCCACGTTCTCCGTTTGGTGGAGAAAATGAGCGTTCCTTTCTGCTTCAATTGTAACGACCTCACATCGCACTGTGGGATCCATCTTCACTCTGCAGTCATCTTCCCTTCAAATGAGGACCAAAGCTGCTAAGCACATGCCTACATGAACACACACACACACACACACACAAAACTGCAATCTGTTTCAGTATAATTATTTTGTCATCTAACAGTGGAAAATGCAGTAAAGTGAATGGTGGTTGACCGTGTTTTCCTGCAAGCAGGTAGTCACACACAAATATTGTATTGTCTATATTACATATGTGCTCATCACAACAAGGGAAACTGCTGTAAATTGTAATTTGAGCTGGAGGTTGTTTTCTATGGGAAGGGCAGGTAGTTTCCAGGAAGGCTGAGGTTAATCTCAGGTTGTCTGGGCCAGAGGCTGATTGATCACAGACAGGAATGTGAATGACTGAGACCCACTTGGCCCCTCTGGAATGTTGTTGTCTTTTGGGATGTCGTTGTTTCATCACCTTTGATTAACCATGTTAGCCCCGCTGATTTCTATCCACACCATCTATTTTTAAAATCACGGAGGGGCTAAATCTAAATGCACAATAGCCATAAAAATACGGAATATTAGTGTTAACAAACATAAAGACTCAAAGAGCAGACAAGAAACCAGATGTGCATCAATATCGCCCAGAGTAGGTGAACATGGAAAAAGATTCCCAAAACGCCATGGCATGTAACTTTTCATGTCGGACGCTTGGTGGTCCGAGATGAACTCAGCGTCCAGGCCTGCCTGTGACATCAGCCACACATACTGCCACACCTCTCACACACCACTGGCCAACAGTCATAAATAGGTGCCAGAAGAGAACAACTGCATGTATGTTTGTGTGTGTGTGTGTGTGTGAGCCAGGCTTGTCAGGGATTAGGTAGCATTAGTGGAGCCCTCTGACTGAACCCAGTTTTAATGTGACCAATGCGTCTTCTCTGCCCCCTCTTCCCTGTCCCCATTATACACAACCCACTGGATCACTTAAGCTCTGCTTACACCCCTGCACCTTTCACCTTTCTACTACCCCCCCCCACTCTCCAAAAACCTACATGTTCATGCTCAAAGTGTTCATTTTCACTTTCACACCACTCACTTGCATTATACTGCAAATCAATTAAAAATGTTTCAGTTGTGCCTTTCATGTTTATTTATCCAGTCAGACTAGTGGGGAACAAGTACATCACTTTTTGGGCATCACTGTGTGTCACACATTCGCACAGTAGTGCATATGCACACTTGGATCTGTCCTGTATAAAATCACTTTGATTCTACCACAGTCTGTGGTTGATTTGGGTCAAATGTAGGATATTCGTGATTAAACAATAAACACACTTCTTGTGATGAGTCAAGATAGTGTCAGTTTAACTCTGCAAATTTTAAATGGGAGAGCAGAGAAGAACAACAATAAGCAATCATGGTCTGTAATACTGTACTCCCATGATCTCCCAGCAATCATGAAGGCTTCAATAATTGACGTAGTTGGCCCTAAAGTAAAATATTATAAACCTCTCTGAAAGGCTCAACTGTGAAGCATGTGAAGCGGAGTTACATTACACTTTCTCTTTGTCAGGAAGCAGTTGATATTCCTGCTTGGCCTTGTAAACTAATGATTTCATGCTTGTTCAAAAATATAGCTACCGTAACTCACAAACGTAAATCCTATGCTTGCCTTTTTTTGCTGCCACTAACGGAGTGAGCATGACCAGGCCCTGAAGTTGGTCCCCGATTCCCTGACCAATGTGAAAACTGCCAGTTGGAGCCCTTGAAACAAGGCTCCACTTGTAAACGTTTTTTAGGGAGCGCATAAATCCCGTCATCCATCGTGTCTCCCTCCGCCGTGCAGTTGGGTGGAATGACGACCATGGCACACCTCTCCATCTAAGAGTAACTCTCAGTTGAAGGAGGCAGAGAGACAGGCAGTATCAATGGGTAAACAGACAGGCATGAGGGGAGGGGGACAGTCAGACAGACAAGTGGCAGGAGACAGGCTCCAGTGCCATTATCAAGACTTAATACACTGATGCTCTGGTACCAGCACAAACAGTTTTGCAGGGATAGATTACAGAGATAACTAAAAGCACGAACACAGAACTTCACAGTTCAAACTGAGCTGAGTCACCTGTTTGAAAAATGTTACCATCTGTGTAAACTTTCATCCTCCCATTGCAGACCTGCTCTCAAGTCTCAATACTCCATACTGCACCTCAACCCCCCCCCCCTTGTAACACACACATAACAGAAGGATCTATTTCTTGACAGCATGTGTGGGTCTGTCCTCATCAAAACACATGTAGATGTGGCTCTATGTTATTATGCATTCACTTGGCTGCTTTCCAAAATGCCATACCACGTTAGTGTGGATTAAAAAAGCAAAGTGTTGGGCTTGCATTTTAAAAACTGATCCCAAACCAGCAGCTGACCATCTGGATGGGCAGTAGTCCTCATGTTTCTGTAGTATGTCATCAGAATCCTTAAGCCCCTGATCAAAAAATTTGTTTTACCCAAGTGTGCCCTCAGTAGCTCAGGTGAGCTGTTTCACCTTTCAAATTACAGTTCTCAGAACTTTCTCTCTGGATTCACTGAGGGAGCCGGTTGCCCTCAACCCTACCCTCTGGATGACCTCATCCCTTTGGCTAAAGCCTCAGTAGCCCCTCCCCTTCACTGCTGTTGAACATGACATTTTCAACTCCTTGTAAGGACACAGAGTCAATTAGTCTTTGCAAATGTGGCTTTAACAAGATAAGCAGTTTAGTGAATGCATGGGTGAATGGAGATTATTTATAGTTGTTTTTGCATTATAATTCACTGTATCAGGACAGGGACAAAAAGTACACTAACATAATGTCCACATACTTTACTAAACTATTTGGCGCTCTCTCTATTGTCCTATGTGAAAAGTCCTTTTCATTGTCATGTAAAAAGGGATAAATAAAAAGAAGATACAATTGGCTGCCCTGCTGTTGATGTGTGACCTGGTCAATCCACAAGAGAAAAGGACCAAAAGAAAAAGGAAAAGAAACATAAAAAGTGATTATGAGAAAGAGAAGTGGAGGAACAAGGGCAAGCAGGGAGCGGTGAGAAGCAGAACAACCCCCACACCACTCAGGCGAAATGGGAAAGAGGAGAGAAAAATAAAAATGTTCAATTTGGTGGTGCTGGGAGAGAGCAAAAGCAACAATAACACAGGAAACCTTTCACTTTCTCCACTCGATAGTTTCCTCTGTGCCAAAATAAAAGAGACAACAATGAAAAAATAAAGCATTCTGATGCGAAGCTTCTCTCTCTTTTCTTCGTTTCTTTTGATTTTGAGTTTTTCCCCCCCTTCTGCTCCCTCGCACCACGGTCAATTTCACCTGTCATTCACCAGCGCAGCATTTCCAACACAGTTCTTCTACCTTTCCCAAGGCATGCGCTCTCTTGGCATCCACTGGATATATATGGATATAATATAATATAATATAATATCAAACATATGTCAGAGTTTATGGAATGCAGATGAGATGAGAAATCAAATTTATTTAGAGAGTCATAGCTGGACCGAGTAGTGCCGTTGTTTAGGAAGAGCCCAAATGATGGACAGCTGTAATTACAGCCACAAACTGAGTGGGAGAGCTGGAGATGGAGGGGTAGAGAGCCAGGAGGGGAAGGAGAATGGGGGAGAGGTTTCAGGGGGGAGAAAAGAGGGGTTAGAGGGGCTCTCAGTGGGTGGCTCTTTTCTCATTTTTCTTCCTCGTTCTCTCTTGCGGGTGTGCATCATGTGATGGTGTGTAATTGGCCTGTGGTCACACCAGAGTTGTGCAAACAGATTAGCAGGGAAACATGTCAGCCGGAGGGGCTGCGGAGGTGAATGTGTGTGTTGTGTGAATCACAGATGTGGGATTGTGTGGGAAATGGTTTGATGGAGTAAAACCTATATTAATGGTGGGGCAGTTGACTTTGTCGCAGACAAATTGGTTGCCGTGGGCATGTGGGGAACATCTAGAGCTCAAGTCATTTTGCGCAGCTAGACATGCATATTGAATACAGACATATTCGTCCTTACACAGATTTTCAATTTACATTCACTAAATTTAATTATGTTTGCACTTTACTAATATATTCCAGAGGTTCAGTATGGTTTGAGGACACTTGAGGATACAAATCTTGGTTTCTGTCATAAAGCCTGCAGTACTTTACCACTGCACACTGAAAAGGTTGTGTGAACAGCCTGGCATTTCTAAAACCTCTCACAGCAAGTTTGTATGTACTGCGTCATAATTATTGAGTACAGAATTGATTTCAAAACCCTAAAAAGATAAAGCATCTGATAGGGAGGACTGCTGAAGCGGACGGAGAAGGCTGTGTTTATAAAGGTCTACAGTAGAGGCTTTCAAACTGTGAGGCCCGCCTCCCCAGGGGGGCGAGACGGAGAGACGTGAGATGTAATTGTCAACAAAATCTGTACTCCTTCTCAAAGTCATAACCCTTCAATCTGAACACACAGACATGATACACATATTTCTTTTTTGGCCCTTAATGGCCCTTAGTGTCCTTTAATATTGGGGACATACAGAGTCTGAGCCGATATTTATATTAACTTAATTGTTGATTGAATATGTATCTGATGAACTGAAATAACAGCTGTAGCCTTCTACATTAGGCCCACCTTATTTTTCACGAGCTACTTGACCCAAATACTGAAGGTCCTGATTCAAAATAATAAAGCTGACAAGCTTACAAGTATTGATATAATATGAATAAATGTTTAAATGGAAGAATGAGACTCCAGAAAGTGATGTGGCGATAAACAGCTAGAGAGAAAACATCACTTTGGTGGCGCTGTGAGAACTACAGAAACACTTGGCCATTAAATAGAGCAGCGCTGCAGCTTTAGCAGTCTAATGTAGACAAAACACAGCAGAGTACAATAAGGAAAGGATCTGATTTTGATCTTGACTTTCAAAACCCCTGGTCTACAGTATCTCTCTTGGAACAATATCAAATAATAAAATGATGAACATGTTTTTATTTTTAAATCAAACATGTATAGGCCCAAATTGAGTACAGTTGGTAAAAGCCTTTGTAAGACGGCACTGTTGCACTGATTTTGTCTGGCTGCATTCTCATAGTTGACAGTGGAATTTGGTCCCTGTTGTCCCATGCCGATTTTATTGTGATGGTGTGTCCGCCAGTGGTGAAGGGCTCCAAAGAGATGTTTCATTGCCACTGGTCTCTAACAGATGTGGCCCTCAGCGTCTCATGTCCTGCTGCAGCTTCACAGAATCTGATAATATGAAAAGTATGGACTGGGGGCTGTGTGAGCCAGGCCATGTTCTGGATTGATGTGAACAAATCCCATGTTTTTGATAGATTATTCTGCTAGTGATTCTCTCAGGTAATAGTGTCAATGGCTCGGGCAGCCGACAGAAGCCTGACAGACGAACGGTGCAGACATGCGTGCCATTGTTGACAGCCAAAAGCCAAATCTTTGTGAAAAGCTCACGGAGAGTGAGTGAGTATTGGAATGGAAACTCAAGTCTATTTTATCAGCTTGCCAAAATGCAAAGGGGAGAGTGCATGGGAGACACAGAGAAAGAGAGAGACGGAGAGAGAGGCCAGGCCACCTCAAAGCCTCTGTAGTCAGCTGTGGTGACGTCCAACCCAAGCACTTGAGAGCAGTGTGAATGGCTTTTTAATGCCCGCTAACAGCCGGGGTATTTGGTCGGATGGGGGGATTGATGAAGGGATATGGTGAAGGATGGGAGGGATGGAGAAAGGATGAGAGTGACGACAATGTTTAAATGGGAGGTCCCAGATGACCAATATTGCAGCACTGCTGCCCTCACTACAGGCTCTGTGGCTGCCGGACTCAAGCACAGTCTGGGTTTCATGCTGTTAGTGATCGAAGTTTTTAAAGCTGTGGTCTCGTCTCTGTCTCCAGCCTTATTTATCTTGGTCGTGTCTCAGTATTTTTCTTGAGGTCTTGTTATTTTGCCGGAGACTGACACAAATTAAGTCCCAATTATGTGGAAATCAAAGACGTAATTGCTTTCATTGCTCTTGTATCTATAGATGAATGTCCAGCTGGCTGCTGATTATACACCCACTCAAATTGGATTTATATGCTGTCGAGAAATGCTGTCCAATACAAGTAAAACACGAAGTCCAACATACTATCAATAACAATCCTGACAAATTTGCACTCTATTGTGGCAATGGTCAAAAGGAAGGCACTGGTTTGTCTTCTCACTGACTTGCACTTGACTTTTGTTAGGTCTTGGCCTTGACAAAGTTGATCGTTACTGCAGTGCTGATTTATATTTTCCTACAGCTGCCTCAAGACAAAAAGCTGTCCAGCACAATAGCCCTGCCTGAAACCTAATAAGCTTGTAAATGTGTCTGGATGGTAAAGGAAGGAGTAGGAGTGAAAAGATCACACAATTACTTTCATTGTTTTGTCTTTTGACCAATTTCTGGAGGATTCGATACATATGGTATGAATGTATATGTGCATATTGTGAACATCAGTGATTTAAAAGAGCAACGGCAAAATCTTTACACAAAACAGTGTGCGCGTGTTTCTACACATTAGGCTATTTGTGCTTCTTTTATACAAATGCTGACTCTCCCTGCAAGAAACATTTATTGCATGTATAAAAAGGCATGACCTTTGACCTTGACTAATAGGTTTTCACAATAAAAAGAAAATGGCATGCTAGCTCTACAAATAGCACAGTACATAATTTGTGTGTTCTGTCACTCGCTGCATGTAATGGATTCGTTTTGTGCTGCATTGCCAAGGAGGCAAGTTAAGCCAAATGAAGGGATTCTATTCCCGCTGTTGAAGAATGCAAACATGCGTGTCCAAAAGGTTTCAATAAATGAATACTTACGCTTTGACTGAACAACAAAGGATTTTGTAAACAATTTCATTGGCCTATGTATTGTATCAGTCCAAATGTAAAAAAAAAATTAAAAACCTCAGAGAGCAAGAATCCATTTTTATCATGTTTGTCAGAGGAGGCATACTAATGTAAGAAACTGGTTAGGTCATATAAACCACATAAACTCCACTATCTTACCTCACCCCGGCTGCTGTTTACACAAAACGGCCCCTGGCTCAAACAAAAGCTGGACGGCTACCTGGAAACCATGAGAGGAGAAGAGGAGAATGATGAGGAGCAAGAAAAGGATCACAGGAGGTGGTGAAAGAGGAGAAAGGAAAAACAAGCTGAGAAATTAAAAAGTGCTCTTTCATTTTGATTTTTATAGTTTTCAGAGAGAGTTAAACAAAGAGCCCTGTAGCTTTGTTTGGACTTTCTCCACCTGCAGTGTTGGATAGAAAACTGTTAAACTCACTCTTGAAGATTTATTTTTTCTGTGTGTGGAATGATACTTTTACATGTAATCTTTAAAAGACTCATTACTATGAAATTATTATTTTTAGTATTTACTTTCTGTGTTACTTGTGTCTGGTAGGGAGTACTGTCTGGCATTGATATCAACCGTCCCTAAGCTTGGCAAGAAAATGTTCTCTAATCCATCCATGTTTGCTACGACTTTACCACATCACGTTTGAAAAACTCTTACATTTAACTGAAGAAAACCACAACCTATATTCAAGTAAAACATTTAGTCCTTCCCAAACTCTGAATCGCCCAAGGTTCACAAACATTTGAACCCTGTGGCAGCAAAATTGGCATATAAGCAGCCCCTCCTCACACCTCACCTACACCTACACCCACACCACAACCACACTCCCCTGGGACAGATGGATTATTTGTCAAAACCATCAGCAGGTTATATGAAGGAAAACAAAAAGAATTCAGAAAGTGTGAAGTCTGGTTTAAGTCTGCAAGATGTTCCAGGAAATCCATCCGTCTCCACTTGAGCTAACCTGGGATGGTGCGGACTGTGGAGGTGGGAGGATTTTTTTGGTTGGGAGGGCGCCAAGTTTTGGAGACGTTTGCAGGCATGTCTGTTGAAATGGTGGACGTTCCCTTCCACTTCAAGCAATCTTTTTGCTTTTCTTTTCTTTTATAAAAAAAAAACCTTGGGTTACCTTGGATTGGTTGCAGTTGTCAGTGCACCAGTGATTGCGAATGAAATTTGAAGGATGTCTGGTTTGGGTTCAGCTTTTCTGGGGCAGCGCTGCCCACCCAGGAGGATCTGCTGATCTGGCTCTTGTAAAATGCAATTCTATTCCACTTTGTCTTCCAGAGAAATACAAATAAATTCCTTTTAATCAGCCATGGGTTCTTCGGGGGCTCATTTGGAAGGAATGCGATTGAAATTTAAGGTTAAGTTATTCATAAGGTAAATGTGCTTTGGTATGCTATATTTCTCTCTCACACAGCTAGCCTTTGATATACCCGAGGGTAATCTCGCAGCAGTTTGATGAAGACACAGTTATTTGAGGCGGCATGGAGGTGGGCTCTGAAACTGTTTAGGAACACTCTGTGAATTGAAAAACTCACGCAGCACGGGAGATATTTCAACAAATGATTAAATACAAACTCTCCAATATCATGAGAGGTCCTTGGCTCTTACTTCCTGTCTGTCTTTCCTTCTTGTTCAGTGCTTTCTGGAATGCTGAGGGGAAAAGGTCCTGAGTTCAGCTCCTCTGAAACAGGATCCAAACCGCGTGCTAACGAGAATGCCAAGCCTAACAGGGACTGACAGCTCATCGCACTGAGAGCTGCTGTGTGTGTATATGTGTGTGTGTGTGTGTGTGTGTGTGTGAGGGTTGGGGGCTGGTGTCGGAGTGCGCCAAGTATCTGTGTGCATTTATTATGAGAAGGCAAACATCCCTGGTGAAGCTTAATAACTCACTTATTTTTTCACACGCATGCATGCAGGAATGCATCCACGTAAACACATGCAGCGATGAGTGTTGTGAATTGCACACAAACACACGCAATCACACAGATGTGCTGTTCACATGCATCAATCAGTCGGCAATAATAATCTAAAGGATGTGTCTCCCCCATCCCCACCTAACTCCGTCATGGCTGTAACCGCCAGCATTCTCTGCTCCGTCTATCTGGGCTCAGATGAAAAGCAGATGGGTCAGAGGGTAGTGAGAGAGAGACAGAAAGAAAGAGATGACAAGGAATTAAATGGGTGTAAAGTCAGACTAAGGATAAGGGGTCAGAGTTAGACAGGAGAGACGAGAAAGTGCCTAAGAGAAATTGTCCAGGGAGAGAGAGAGAGAGAGAGCGAGCGAGCGAGCGAGAAAGAGCAGCCAAGGGGTCAGGCTGGGAGCGAGGGAACAGGTCAGCCATTTTCATATGAAAGGAATCCAACCAATCCCCTCAATGATAAATATGAGTCTGTGTCACCCATCCCAGGACTCTGCTCTATTTAGCGTATATGCATCTTAGTGTGTGAGTCTGCGTTGTTCACTGTTACAGACACTCTGACACACTCTCAACACAGACAGCGCCAGTGATGATACACACACACACACAGACACACACACACACACACACACACACACACACACACACACACACAAGCACACACACACAGACATGTCCTCCACCATTTTGGCAACAGCAGGGGGAAACGTACTGCGTTAGTGTTAACTGACACAAGCCATCACACCCTCCGGCCAGATAGCAAAGTGTTGTATCTCCTCTTCCTCTCTACTCCTGTTTTCTCCTTCAGTCCTGTCCTCACCTGCCTACTAACTGGCTGCTCACTTACACCCTCAGGGAGTAGACAAAATAACTTGAACGCCTCATGCAACAGGATCCAGAAGTAACAAGATTGCAAATACAAAGGTCTTTTTAGTGGAAATAGACGGTGCAGGAAGTTTGGTGGCATAGCGACAGCTCGCAGGACACTGTTTATATGAACACTGCTTTCTATTTTGGACTTTTCACTGATGGTTTGCAGTTGGTCAGTGGAGCGAGTTTCCAAGGCGTCATGTGGCCTAGGCGTCTATACGCATACCACGTAACTACAACATCCATGTTTGGAATCTGGATGCAGGCTTTTGTTACATGTCATCTCCCTTTCTCTCCCCATACTTCCTGTCTATGTCTTTACTGTACTCTATCAGGAATAATAATAAATCCAGTCCTCTGATCCTCCTCACTGTGATTTCTCTGAAATGAACTGATTTAGGTCCAAATTCGCAGCATCATAATTGCTGTTATGACTGTACCCTAGTATATATGCTATGTCTCGTTCTTTGTTTGGTGTATTTTTTTTTTTTTTGTAATTTTGGAGACTGTTTCTCTTGACTTATTGAACAAATTTGCATGATTTGGCCTCTTTGCAGCTTTCTTAGTTGGCTCACACTGCTTTAAAAGCTCAGAGCAACATGAGCCAAGATCACAATAAAATAAAGGTTTGGATTTCCAGACTTCTTTTATAGCAATACTGCAATAGGCATTCAACCTGATACGACTCACATTTGTACGAGAGTTTGCTGTTTCACCTGTTTCCTGATCAAGAAATGTCAGAGATCAATTTCTTGAAGTGTTTACATTACTTTGTCTATCTTCCATTTCATCTACTTCTTTCTCCTCACCAGTCCGCTTCCTTCCCTTCCCTTCCCTTCCCTTCCCTCCTCTCCTCATCTCATTTAGTCATTCAGGGATCTTTGTAGTAAATGCTGAGGTCCCCTCACTGCACCATCTCACCCCCAGAGATGGACGGAGGTTGGGAGCAGGGCCTCTGTGGCTCTCTGTTGACTCACCCACCTTCTTGGAGTGTTGCCATGGCCACTGCCAGCCTGGCCTGAAATGAACCAGGTGGGGGTGTTGATGGGGGTGGGGGGTGCAGACACAGGGAGCAGGGGGGTCAGAGTGAACTGGAAATGAGGTGGAGAGAAAGGGATGGTGACCTGAGGAAAAGGAAAGATAGAGGAGAAACGGAGAGAGGTTTTCTTTTGCCGGGGGAAACATTCTTAAGCTTGTTCCTGTTGTTCAAGGTGACGTCCCTAGACTACAAACATCAGTGTGTTTCTGTTGGCTCTTAAAAACTATTTTATGTCCAGCATGTGTTTATGTGTGTAAGCATGTGTGTGTTTGATTGTCTGCTACTTCCTTTATGGTATTTTCACAACAATGGCTGTGGTGGACAGGGTATTTATTTGTGGGAGCTGCAGATTACAATCGTTCTTTTCCATTCTTCTTTTGTAACCCTGAACTATGTAAGGTATCTGTCAGCAAGCCCCTCTGTGTGTGTGTGTGTGTGTGTGTGTTTGTGTGTTTGTGTGTTTGTGTGTATGTGTGTGTGGAGCCATTGAAACCATGGCTACTCACCCGTGACCACACACTGACGATTGGGTCACTGGCACACACTCATGCGTGCTGGAGAACACATAAACACTCAGAGACACACACACACATACATTCTGTTGCACTGCTTGATGTGGCTCCATTTCCACTCAATCGACTTTGACAGATATTGTTTTCAGTGACCCTCGAGTCGGTAACATCATGTCTCTGTGTCTCCGTGTGTGTGCTTGTGTGTATGCTTATCACACCTCGGCTTCAGCGCTTAATTACTGTCAAAGAAGATATGTAGCTGGTATTAAACCAACAGCGATCTAGTAAAATCCCAGTGTTAATTAAGATAGGCTTTGACCCAGCAGGGAGTGTGGTGAGAATGAAACTTGAAGATGCAGAGCTTGGTGTGCAAAGAAAGCTCACCAGTAATACACATAGAAATTGACAGGGCTAAGGGAAGCAATTCTTGTTTTCATACCCAAAAGTTTGAAACATTGCTCTATTTTATAGCTCAGAACGTAGAAGTCACATCATCTTGTAAAATATAAACTAAATAAACAGCTCTGGAAACGCAGTTTTGATAGAAGATAGATTCCTCTGTGGTGAGACTTGCCAAGCTCAGGTGTGTGTGTGTGTGTGAGTGTGTGTTTGCACATGTGGATGTGTCTGTGGCTCCAGAGCTAGTTCAGTTGGTGGTAGAGTGGTGTGTATGTGTCTTGTGTGTGTCCATATGGGCGCTGCTGTTGTAGTTGCACATGTTCTGTCATTTCTCCGCAAACAACTGTAATCAGTGTTAATCAGTGTTTTCCTACAATACAATACCAGCTTCAGTTTTCCAACTCGATGTGGATGTGGAACTTCGCCTGTACACACGTAGAGTAAACTTGCAATCCGGCACTCTCAGTTTAACAGTTAAGGTTTGTCTCAAAGATTAACCATAAAGGCTGGGTCACGCCAGCATTTATAATGGAGAAATTTCGTGGTGGATTCAAGTCACCCCAGTAGAATTGCCGCTATTAGTGGAATTAGTGAAGTAAATCCATGCAAATCTTCCACGTCCATTTCAACTTTGGTAAACTTTTAGCTGGCAACATTGACAAATGAAGTGTTGAATCCTGAGTCAAAGAAAACAATAAACAAACCTTATACTAGATGGTGTTTTAAAGATTCCAATCTTTTCTGCCTCTACAGCAGTCCCTACACATATTACATAACACTAAACACTGTACTGATCTCTGCTACCAGCTTTCTGTTTCTATTAAAGGTTTTATTCTTTGCCTTCCAGTAAAGAAAAACTGCACAAGTTGTAATCTTGTTTATTCAGTACTCCTCACGTCTGCATTCCTCTCCATCCGTGTGGCCTGTTTGATGATTTGTGCCCTATTTAAAGCCACAATCCTGTGATCTGTTGGTCGGGCTGAACACAAACCCTCAGCGTGGCTGACCAAGTCTGCCCTTGAGCCGCTGTGGGCTGCACAAACATACACGGCATCACATACAAGACGTAGATAAAAAAAACACAGATGCACGTAGACAGATGTATGTGCCCACACCTACTGTATGCACAGACATTCACATGCACACACTCCCAAAAGCTGAATTATGGGTCTTTCCCACAGGCTGATCCCCTCTGTCAGAAGCCAGTGCTGAGCTGTGGTCCAAACCCAATGTTTTCCTTAATAGAGGGTATGGGTGCTAAAACTATTAAAGGCAGCAATCATGGTCTTAATCATATTGGATTTCTTCATACCAAGCACTTTCCCTGGGAGGCTACAGGGCTGAAAGCTCTGGGTGGTTGGAGGTTGGATCAATATGGAAGTGTTTGTGTCACCTCGCAAGCAAGAAAGAATGAAAGGAAGAAAGAGAGAAAGAAAGTAATATAAAGAAAGGGTATATATGTTGCTTTTTAATAACATTTAATTCTAAGGAAATATGGTGTTGTTCACAGAGGAGCAAAGGCAGCTTGCATTTATTTATCGTTATATTAGTGGTATACATGTGCGTTTGTGTAAATGGATGCTTTTCAGTATGGTAGATGGAGCACCGCTGGATTGCGAGCCTTCAGGTCAGACTTCAAGCGTGCAGTAACAGCACCAGAGTTCTGCTAAGAAAGACAATACAGAGATAAAGGCACAGCCAAGAATGTGACACAGCAAAATAAAACTGGTTGTAGAAATATGTGCCACTGATTCATGAGGGAATATATTCATGTGTGCACCAGACGTGGTGAATTTTAATTCCCCATCGGCGCTGTGCTAGAATTATTCTATTAGCGAGCACACACACACAGAAATGAATCAAGGTTGTAAATAACACACACACACACACACACACACACACACACACACACACACACACACACACACACACAC
>JAVQJF010101164.1:0-13393 GCA_036023855.1 Gadopsis marmoratus | reverse complement strand
CTCTCTCTCTCTCTCTCTCTCTCTCTCTCTCTCTCTCTCTCTCTCTCTCTCTCTCTCTCTCTCTCTCTCTCTCTCTCTCTGGAAATTGATTAAAACACCTGTTTAGAATGGCTAGATTCACATGTCAAGTAGGTGTGTACTTTTTACTCTTTTATTTATATACTGTTTAACAAAAGATCGATGACTGACCAACCTGCATCTCTGCTGTCCTCGGCAGCAGTCAGCTGAGCAACCTCTGTCTGTCCTCTTCAGTGACAGAGCCAGCTCCTGTTCTTCCTCTGCCCCTTCCCCTGCCCTGCACTCCACCTGCGCCTCTCCCTCTTCACCATCCCTGCTTTCTTTCGGTAGAGCTGCATAATCTTCAGAACTGGAATCCTGAAATGAAAATGTATTAAATGGGTAGTTTTATTGTGATGCCTTCCATATTTGAGGGATGCTGATTGACAGTAACAGTTAAATATAAAATTATAAGCTGTAATGATAAAGCAAGGTAAACTTCAATGATGCACAAATTGGGGAATGCATTGCCATGACCATGTTGCCAAAAACATCTGTTCTTTACTTTATGTGCATTATCACCAGTCAAACGTTAGTCATCCAACTCCTATCATCTGTTTGTAACTGTTTAGTATTAGCATTATCTAAACCCACTGTCAGAGCAATTCAGTGCAGTAACAATAGTTGACAATAAAATAGTCTCATCTATTATGTTGAAACACTAGCGCATTGATTCAGCTGTCACATCAATAATGAACATTGTTGAGTCTCTTGGTGAAAGCTAGACAAATGTCGATTGATAAAGCTGGCTAGCTAACATTAGCTAACGCCAAAGTGTCATATAAATGCAGAAAATGGATCATGCTACAATACTGAATTAGTTCAAAGTCACTAGCCTATATTGTGCAAGCTGATAACATTCAAACTCAAAATAACGTTAGTCAAACTATAATAACTAAATTCACTTACCTCATCTATCAACATGACGCCGGTCGGTCACGTCCAGTTTACTGGCATGTCGTGTCATTTGGCCGATGCCCAGGATGCGTGCTCGCGCCTACTATGTGTGAGCACGAGAACAAGCAACAACACTGACTACTATTGTCTTAATGGCCACCGGTATCACTATAAACAACGACTTTCTGAAAACTCCACACAGCCCCTTACATATCATAATATAGTAATACTTTTTGCATTCATATGTCATATACATGTAGTTGTGTGTGTTTGTGTGTGACAGTAGGGCCAAGCAGCAAGACAGGGGCAGGTGAATGATAGCAACTCTAATTAGCAGGGTTGTGGCTCCTGTGCTGCGCTGCTCGAGAGACGAGTCGTCTGGGACTCCGAGGTGCCAGGCTCAGTGGGGAGGACTCAGAAAAACAGCTTTAATTGGTGGGAGTTATTTATAGACAAAGCACCTCTTTCAAGGTTAGTGGGTTAAGTCTGTTCAGTCCTCTGTGGGGACCGTCACGTTTGGTGGCAACAAACAGACCGCTGCCAAAAAAACCTGCCCCACCTCTCTGGAATCACATAAGCGTGCGCACACCTTGAAAATCCAATGTCGCACACACATATAGCTACATACTGCAGAACTATACCTTTCCCATGCACTTAGACATGCTGCTGACACCCTTGGCTTTGTGCAGAGCAAGAGAAAGTGAGCGACAGAAGGAGAATAATGGAGAGAAGGAGCAAGGAAGTGAGAGAGAGAGATAGGGAGACGTGGATGGAAAAGACAAGGTGGGGAGGTTGCTCCTGGGTTGAATCCCTCATTGGAGGCGTCTTCATTTGCCGCCCATTCCTCCCGAGGGCCCCTACTTCTCCATTTCATTAGTTTGTCAGCCTGCACGAAGGATTGTGCATTAGGCCTTTAATTTAGTGGATAGCCAGAGGCTGGCTATGCTGCCTGGTGTGACTCTCAGCTCCAACAGGCTGGAATCTAAGTAGGATCAGCTTAGCTCAACTTAATGCAGCCACACACACACACACACACACACACACACAGAACACTACCCACCTAGTGAGAGATACAGAAGATGGGAGGTCCATTAATGTATTGTGTCTATGTATGTATCTGACTATATGTCTATTTATCTCAGTGACTGAGATAGCTTGACGCACTACAGCTTAAGAAAATGTGCCAATGGACAAAACACAGGAAATGTCTTCAACACTTACGACACATTTAGATAAATATGCTGCAAAGATCTAAAACATAAGCAAAATGAGAAACTTATTAACCAGTTTGACAACTCACACAGCATGAAGAACACAGAAATGGTGTAAGTTGTAATGTTAAAAAATTAGCTAACATGGTTAGTTTAAAATTATGGTTATATGATTCAACATTAGCATTCTACTAATTACTTTATGTCTTCATTGTCCCCCAGAAACATCTGTTGTGCCGTGTAAGAACATTAGATGTATCCATCTACTGCAATCTATTCTCCTTTATGGAAATATTAGTATTTCTAATAAGCCATTATATAAAATGTCTATCCAACAATCCAAGCTGATGGTTTATTTCAGTGAGTGTGATGTGATGCTAGCGATACCCGTAGCATCAAAGGCTTTCTCTCTTTCAAACTGAAGGACCTGCACTTTGAGGGCCTGTCTCTCAACGTCAATCACGATACATCTATTCAGCAAAGTGACATGCAACGGGGCTGCCGAGGACTGGGTGGGATGTGGGTGGACTTCCAACAGAACAACAACTATATATCACAATGCAACAAACAGCAAGCACACATGTACACGCTCTGAGCCGCCCAATATAAACACACATGTGCATTAGCGTGAAAGCTGTGCACCCACACAGAGGCAGGGACATAGTTACATGGAACAAAGAGCAAAAGACAAAGCTCTGTTCCAGTGAGCGAAGTCGTCCATCTGACACCCCAGCTGACAATGTCCCTTCATATCTTCTCTTGTTTTCTTCTTTAAGTACCGCTCCCTCTTCTCTGTGACCCAACACACCCTCCGACTTTTAACCCTCTAGCACCCCTCACTCTCACTCATCCTCCGTGGCTAGCTCATTGGCTTTCCCCACTGTTTTTAGGGGGGGAGTGGAGGCTTAAAGGGGTGCAGTGGCTGTTGGTGGGGACAGGGGCCCTTCTTTTGTTTCCTGTTACAACATGCATTTCATGGGGAGGCCTGGCTTCTGACCCTGCCGAGCACACACTGCGCCAAGGCTGGGAGCTCCAAGGGAAAGACCCATCTGTGGCATCCATCAGGGCTGCGCGCTCCTGCTGAGGTACTGTCAGAAGCCGGAGGGGGTGGTGGTGAAGGGGAGGCTTGGGGGGGGCACGATGGGGAGGGGCCGGGGGAGGGGAGGTTTGAAGAATGGGGATGGGGGGGGTTAAATCAGACCGAAAAAACAGACCTGACGAACACAGGGTCGTCCTAAATTTGAAGCGGAGCCGAGGGGAGGAGGAGATGGGGACGTGTGTGTGTGTGTGTGTGTGTGTGTGTGTGTGTGTAAAGAATGTAGAATAAACACTGAAACATATGGAGCACACGGATCTCAATGCAAGTGGGAGTACGGTGGACAACTCCAACAAATTGCAGTACACAACAGAAACAGTTATGATTAATGAAAGTGTCACTGTTTATTCTGCTAGTTGCATAATATATAATATATACATTTACAATATGATATTGCATAATACATACAATAGTAAAAAAAACACACCCAAGCAACATTCTTGCAGTTTCAGTGTCCATGATTTTTGGGTGTAAGCAATGTTACGAATTCAGTAGCAATGGATCAACAAAGTATATTTTTATGAGCATCTGAACATTTGAGTGAACCCTAGTGCACACACAAGAGCTGACACACATGCAAATGGATACAGATGAAACAATTGTTTTATTTTCTGAGGGCATACATGAGACAGAGGTTTTCAAATACCACGAGTGCAGGTAAAAGCTGCTCAGGGTGGAACTGAAAGACACCAGATGTTGCTCTCTGCCTTCCCTCTGCCATTCCTTTCTCTCTGAAGACCCTCTTATGTTGTTGCACATACCTGAGGCACTACAGAGGGAGAAAAGTGGATTGGTTTGAAGGTCAGTTTAAATAAAAATACTTCAAGTATGACAGGCAGGGTGTGCTCTGGATAAATGCGGTGCTCTCATGCCAGCTCGCTGAAACTGATTGATTGACTTGTAAGATGTCATGGACAGGCTGGGGAGGCAAGGAGAGCGAGAGAGGCAGGGAGATGGCATGAAGGATATGGCTACTGTTGGATGGAAGATGAGACGTATATATATGTGTGTCGGGGGAATGTGGAGTTGAAATGCACACACACACACACACACACTCACACATACATGTATGCACACACACAGCTGGCCAGCCCTGGCCTGGTTCTGGTCAGATGCCCGTGGCCACACCGGGCACAGGAGTCAGCTGTCAGCCTGTGACGGATTGATACAGACACCCCACACTCCTTCGCCTCCGCCCCCGCCCCCAACACTCCCAAACCTCCACCTCCATCCCTCCAAGCCCTCTAACTCCCTCCTCCTCCTCTTCTTCAGCAGCCGGCCCATGCCTGGTGGGCATGTTTCAGAGGAGACGTACTGAAGTGGGGGTGTAAGAGGGGGAATCAGCCTCCATCTTGACTGTGGTCTGTATTAGAACATGCCCTCCTGTCACCCTCACTCAGCCACTCTGTTAGCTTCATATCTGTTAGCCATGTTAGCTACTAGGCTGTGGTCCTTCTATCACTTCATCTTTCTCGTTGACAGCAGCCTGCTGGAGGTCCGTCTGTGCCCGTTGTCCTGTCCAATGAGGACTGGATGTCTTACTCTCCTCCAGCCTTTTGACTTGCGTGTTGTTGACAGTATAGAAACATATTGGGCCATGGGTGGCCACATTTTCATCTGTGCAGTAATAAGATACATTTGTGTAGAAAATCCCAGATATTGTTTAAAAGGGGCGACCCATTGAAGGTTTATTCCTCAGCCTGTCAAAACAGGTGTATAATGCCATCTGTGGTACTTTGTGAAGTTCAGAAAATAACCATGATGATCTAGTCAGGATCAAGCTCGGAGATTACAGATTTCCAATTAAAAGTCTTGTAACAAACTGGGGGTGTGGAGTTTGAAAGACGTGAGTGTTTACTAGGCAGGGACTGTCCAAGGAAACATGCAGTTGGGTGGCTTTGTGGGAAATGTAGGATCTGCTCTTTTTTGAGCCTGACTTTCCCCTATTAGGGACCAAAAGTCGGGAAATTTCAACCTCTACTATCAATTTTGACCATTCTGTTTTTGCAAGTCCCCAAACTTCATGGAAGCGCAAGACTTTATTGGAGCACCCGTGTAAGTACAGGAATTCCAGAACCATAGATTGCGCCACTGCTTTGTGCTAGAGGATATCCTCCTGAAGTAACATTTCCCCCAAACTAAGCAAAGGGTGATCAGAAAATTCAACATCGGAGTTTGGTGGATGTCATAAAAACTTGCCGTTACGTCCGTCTTTTTTCCTGTCAAACACTATAGTCATACTTTGAATGGCCACTAGAGGTCATTGTCAGGTACACATATGTCATTTCAGGAATTTGTACAAATGACCGATGACTGAAGAGCTAGTATTCAGCTGAGTTTTAGACTATTTTCGTATTTTTGTGTGTTTGCACCTTATTGTCCGATCCACTCTTTTTGCCGAAAAACCAAGCTTGCTGTCAATATCTACATTGTGATCTCTGTGCCTCTATCTGTCTCTCTCTCTCCCTCCATCTCTTACCTTCTCTGTCTGTCTGTCTCACTCTCTCTCTGTCTATCTCTTTCTCCCTGACCAGTTTGAAGTGTAATTGAAGGAGCAGTCTTCACATGGCCCACAGGCATGGAGGGGACATTGTGTGCGCTGTGGCGGCAAATTGCTCTCCTTGCTCCTCCGAACCTATACCTCTCCTTCACTTCTCTCCTCCTCCTCTCTTCATACTCTGCTCATCCTTTCACTACTTTATTAGTCAGCCCTCTCTCTCCTCTCCCTTCCCACCCCATCCTCTCTGTGTTGCTCAACTATTCCCTCGTCTTCTGCAGTCCTTCAACAGGTTAACAACACAACCTTTATATGATTGTAAGATATTGTAATGCATTTGCGCACTATTGATGAGAATACAGACAAAAGTGCCAAGAAAGATGAGAGAGGTCCAAACCTCTGTCATAAGCTGAATTCTCAACAAGGATGCTGACATCGCTTTCACCTGCTACAAAATCCTAGACTAGCAACCATTAGGGCATTATTGCAATGGATGGACAATGCAATTAATTGTTCAGCGCCAATCAAAAAGACAAACAAAAAAGGACAGGTCTTGTCCATGCCTGGTGCTTGAGCACTGGTTGGGTAAAACTATGAAAGTGTAAGTTGCAATTGAGGAGGACTTGAGGGTGCATGAGGAAGAAAGAGAGTAGATGGGGGAGTGAACACACACCCACTTGGGTTAGTGGAAGTGACAGAGCGTCTATGATAGGGGATGTGAGAAGTCTCCAATATGAAGAGTGATTTGAGCAGCCTGCCTGGAGAGAAGCACACAGAACAGGAAAGAGCTACAGAGAATGAGTGAGGGAGATAGACGGAGGAGAAAACCTGAGGGAGGGAAAATAGGGAGAGGGGAGAGTAGTATTCGGTCCGAGACGAAGAAGCGCATGCTTCATTAAGTGAGGAAGTAATCCTGGCTAATTAAGGCTCTCCATGACAGCACTGTCAAGGATGACTGATCCTTCAAATGGCACCTCCCTCTCCTGACTGACAGCCAGCCTGCTCTCACCGCTTTGAAGGTGAGAACTTTCCCACTGCTTGTTTTCCCTTTGTTGTCTCTTATCCCCAATTCAAAGTGCTTTTGTTTGTTTTTGTATCTCATTATCATTTTGTAGGCAAGTATATGTGAGTGTAAAGGAGGGAAAAGTATATGATGGCTTGCCTCTGTATTTGTGTGTCAGTATATATGTCTTCTTGCATACAGTATGAATGTATGTATGTACAGTATATCTGTGGGTGGACGTGTGTGTGTGTGTGTGTGTGTAGTAATTGCTGCAGTACCTGGGCAAAATACTAGAGGAAATCAGTAGATGGAAGGCGTAGCCCATTGATTGCTTGACTAATTAATCAGCTGCATTGGCTCCATGTGGATCCAGGTTTATTGAGTGGAGGCTTGGCGCATGGCCCTTTATGAGCCCATAATGATTCCTTAGCCCATGAAGTCAGGGCCTCATCTGGCCTTTAGCACAGCTGTGGTAATACTACACAATATAGAAGCTTAGAAAGCAACCATGCCATGGCTAAATGTTCATCCTGTCCTTGAATGTAAACTTTTATGTAATGGGAACATCAATGCATCGACCTCAAGCAATAAAACCGTGTTTGACCTGGATCACATTTTTTTGCGGACCAGCATGTTTAGCTCTTATTTATAGGGTTCATTTTCACAGTGGGGTGTTTTCTCTACACGATCCATTGTGAGCACCAACTAGACACCCTACAACCACATGTGTGCACTGACCTATGCCATTCACAGAGGAGCTATGTTGACAGTTAGTGTCCCCCTGCAGGAGAGCCCACATGAAACAGAAATCTGAGCTGAAACCAGAGAGAGCAGAGGCCATGGTATATGACCCAGACGCCCAGACAGGGTTGTACTGTCCTGCGTGATATCAATGCTTGCCTGCTGCCCCCTGCCCAGCTCGGCTCAGCCTAGCTCAGGCCAGCCTGTCCCAAAACGAGGGACTACGACGATCTGCTCGTAAACATGCCTATAAAAGTCCTGTTTGCATTGCACCAGAAGGCAGAGCTGTCCCAACCCCTAGGAGCTCACGTGAGCGAGCACTCAGAGATGACCGACTATCTTGGGGATATGGGAATCTGTCACAACAGGTGTCTCTGTGGGTATGTGTTGCACAGCGTCCCTGCATATGCACTGTATCATTGTTCTGCACAAGCATCTACGAATGACTAGTATGCAATCAAATATTTAAAGTTTTAATTACATTTTAAGAATGTCTGTGATTGCATGTTATCGTGTGAGGATGCTTGTTTATCTGTTAGTGCAAGCCTGTTGGTATGTGTTCAGATACTTAAAGTGTATGAGTCCACTTTCCTCAGCTCCGTGGGGATTTTTTAATGGGTGGCTGCATTAACACAGCCAGGCTCTAATAGCCTCCTTGAGGTTTTTTCCCCCTCAGAATGCCAGCAACTCATGAAATAGATGATTTAACAGCAAGAAGCCTCTCCATCACATGCAGAGTTGGAGATAAAAGCCAACTCGAGTTGGAGAGGCAGTAATCTATCAGTCTAGAGGATTGGGCATCAGTTTATCCATATCCTCCAACCATGGGTAAAATATAATATAAAAATTATAGTTAGTAGTTGTTTGAACATGTCTGATGTACAGTATAGGCATATGGTGTGTGGGGTAGAAATCATGAGTACTGTTTATATAAAGCAGAACAAGCTAAGTGTTTGTTTAGATTATATTGCACTCCATGGGTATATCATGTGTCTTGAAATATGAGTAAAACAAAGATATATATTTATTGCGTATAGACTGGTATATATCCTGAGCAACTTGCAAAATACTGTCTCTTGATGGCTACATGGCAGTGTCAGAACCGCTGGCTGTGCGCTGTCGTGCTGCTGCTGAGATCTACAACAGTGGCTTTCTCCCATTCAATCCCATAAGCTCCCTCCATAAGCTCCCTGGTTCCCTCGGGTGGCTGGACTGGAGTTAAAGCAGTAAGACCCAGGCAGTTAAAGTTTACAGTGTCGTAAAGAGGTCTCACGCGGGCCAGCTCTCTAAAGATAACGCTAAATACACAGTGATTACAGTGTATGGTCAGTGGGTTGGAACTTGGAACTGCAGATGGACACAGAGATGATTTGCAGATTGTAACTGCACTACATGTGTCAGCATCGTTTTTTTGACACTGTGACAATGTCCTTGTTTGCTTGCAAAAGTGTGGGTGTGTCCACATTTATCTAACGCATTACTATCTTAACAGCACTTAACATATGCTGACTGAGCTTGATTGTGCAAGCATGCATGTTATAATCATGCCTAGTCCCCAGTGAACATTTGATTATAATGATGCCTGTGACTAACACTGCAGATATGTAAAATAAGCTTAGGTTAGAGAACACAGGACCACATGAGGCTTATGTGGCTTTGCATCCCCTAGTTTCCATTTTGCAGCTCCCCAGTAAAGCCTTGTATGTGTGTGCATGAGAGAGCGAGAGCGAAAGAGTGATTGTGTTTTAGAGTCAGTGAGCACATAGGGCCATTTTTAACCACAGTCACAAGACGCCAGTATAGGGTTAGAACAGAGATGAGCTCCTGCTCTCAGAATAGTCCGTAGGAGGCCACGAGGCCCCCGCCACTGACCCTGGCCCGCATTCCACTTGGCAGACACACAGTTGTTGGGTCAGACATGGTTCCTGTTCTGGCGAGGGACAAGATGAGATGGAGGGGGGAGAGAGTGTGACGCAATATGGCCCATTTTACTGCTGACAACTGCACTCCATTTGGTACGCCCCTATAAGGGGAAAGAGAAAAGGTAGTAGCTTGTGATTTTGTCTTCTACTGTATCCGAGTAAACCTTTCTGCCTCAGTCCAGTAGCGTCAGGGTTACCTAAATCATACATCGATGCCTATTCCATGCAGCAACCCCCTACCTCCTTACGTGCCACCCCCTGAAGCTTGACCATAAAAATATACCTCTATTGCTTGTATGATGCATGCCTGGAATAGATTCCATTGGGAATAAAAATAACAAAATACAGGACGACAATTTTGAGGGAAGGTCAATGGGGTATAGTGACAGTAAAGAAATGGTATTTCAATCAACTTACACAGCTGACTGTATTGTATAATGTCAGGGAATAGGACACGTGTGCAAAAGAGTTGATGCACAATTGGTGCCCTTGGCCTTGAGTGTATGATCTCAATCAGATTGAAAAGAGTGAAACCCTGGGTGTCACCCCAGTCTAACAGATGAGGGGGTCTAGTCAAAGCGCGCAGACAGATTAAATCTACGTGCTACGGCATAATTTATTAAATTCACTCACAGCCAGTAATCAGTAGAGAATCAGCACAACCGAGTTTTTTTCAGTTATTGAATTTACGTAATGTTGAATGTCTGATCTGTTTCATCAACAATGTGCTTCATATTCATGCAGTTACAAACAGTCACACCTGCAAGCAGCCTAGTGCAGCAACAGCACTCTTCTGTCGGCCAGATGGAAGTCAGAGCTTTGTTCAGGGGTGTTGTGGCAGTGCTGCCTCCACCCACAGTTTTCCAGCCAGTCTGGCAATTTCAACCATCGACACTTCAAGTCACAAGCCAGCTTCTCTGACCTCTGGGCTACCGCCGCCCAAGAACACAAGTGTTGCAGACACTCACTTTGGAGACTAGCTGTGTATATGGAGATTGAGCACTGATCTGTGTCTCCCCAGTGGGAATGAGTATATGGAGTGGTATGGAAGAGTTGTATGAACTCTGTCTTTTATTTTCAACACCCTACTCCCAGGTGGTGACAACCCAGTGCTAAGTGTGGTAATAGCCAATTGATTTTGTTCTCTTTTTTTGTTGGTGGCTAGACATAAATCAAAGTGTCTGTCAGGACCTCGATGTAGTTGGGAGGGTGTGTGTGTGTGTGGGGTGGGGGTAGTAAGGGTTCTGTTTGAATTGGGAGAGTGTCAACAATTAATCCAGCCTCTGATCTGCAGGCCACCGCTTTCCTGACCCTCAGTCACAATCCAATTGGGACAGCAGCTTCATGATTGGTCTAAAATCAACACAGAGAATCCTGCTGCTAGTTCCACAGGACTTCTTACAGCATCTTCTTATATTATCACTTTATGTTATTTGGTTTAAAATCTCAAATAACAGAACAATTTCTGTATGAACTTTTAATAGGCTTATGATGAGCATTTAGTTTTTGTCTTTAGATTTTAATGGAGTGCAATCTAAAATGGGCTTTTTATAGCATATTCTGCTTTTTTTGCACATTGCAAAATGGGCTTTAATTATGTAAAATCTTGCAAGAAAATATTTTCAAGAGTAGCTCCATCTCCCCAGTCCCCCTCCCTCAAGAATCCAAGACACAGAAGAGGTGGAATCATAGAGAACACAGATGTGAGCAACACTGGAAGCATGTTAATCCTTTTAATTCAATTATGGTAAATAGGGACAGAGCTTCCTTCTAAACAAAACACAGTATGCAGGAGTTCAGCAGGCAGTGGCAGGGGGAGCCTCTGATGTAGGCAGGCTACCCAGTGGGAGGCCTGGTGGTCTCCTGGGATACCTCTCAGCTCCAGAGCCCCCTACCGGGGCTCTCCCCCCAGAGCCTCTCCCTGGCCCAGCACTAGCCTGCGGAATAGAGTGGCAGGGCTGGACAATATGCCTGAGACAATGGGCTTTGAACCACACACACAGTGTGCCTATGTGGCCAGCTGTGGCCATTCCTATACAGACCTAATAGGGAGGTGGAGGAAGAGGGAGTGGAGAGGGTTGGATGGCGTGTAATGTGTCAGGATTGAATATTAAGTAGGGATCTTCCAAAGTGCTTTGGGGCCTGGCTAGCTCATTCCTCCTGAAATGGTTCTGTGCAGCAGTAACCTGCTAACCCAGGCCAGACTGACACCAGCACCTCCTCCACTATGAAAGAGAGTGTCTGTTCCCCAGGATGGACACGGGATGGAGAGGGGGAGCAGAGGGGGCTGAGAAAGGGAGTATATTTTTGAAACAGTTAGACAATCTGTTTGGATTAGGCCCACTGCCGAAGAAACATGGAAATGATGGGCAGTCTGGATGAGGGGAGGAGAGGAAGAGGAGGTGGGATGAGGAGGAGAGGAGAAGAGCGAGGGAGGGAGACAGATGGAGAGGAAAGGTGGTGGTGGAGGGGTTGAGTACAGGCTAGGGAGGAGGTGAGGAGAGAGGTCGGAGACTGGAATCTCAGGATCTAAGGCTCTTTTGGCTTGATGGTTCCCAGATGTTGTGGGCCCCCCTCGCCCCTCCTTCCCCTCAGTGTTTCTCTGCTGTGGTGAATACACAGGAGCCCAGTTAGCCATGCGGGACAGATGGGTCAGTGGCTGTGTGGAGATGGGCCTCCTGCGGAACAGGGGAAATGGGAGTCGAGAGGCATCCTCTCCTCCCACCAGCCACAGGCCAACGGGGGCAGACCTGGCTATGTTTTCTTATCCTCTCTCCACCCCAGGCCGTCTCAGGGGGCGACGGATGTGTGTGTGAGTGTGTGCAGATGTGTGTATTGTGTGTCTATGAATGTATGCATGTACCTGTATCACACACACGCATGTTTCTGTGCAATGATCACAAACTGCTGCAACAGCGTAGAATGACTAAATAATAATAATAATAATAATAATAATAATAATAATAATAATAATATGTTAACAAACTTACATAATTCTACTGAATAGTGCAGTATCTACATTGCAGACTGCAGAATGCAGGTGCCTGGTCAAATTTTGACATTAGATTTACAGTTTCTGGCTGCAGCCGAGCATGTTTCAGGATGACTACTGTTCTTGTCCACCTATCTGGTAAAACGCTTACACTCCTAAGCTCTGCTCCACACTGCCTCTACTGCCTCACTCTTCCTCAGCAGTAGAAAGTGATGTGGCTGTATATTTGTAAGTTGTCGACTGGCCACTGAAGCACACATTTGTCAACATATTAGAAGGTGTCAACGCTTGGAACAGCTGCCCGTCAGCCCACCCACCATGGCTCACTGCCGCTTGCATGAGTTTACCTTTATTAACTTAAGAAGTGGTCTAGTTACTTTTGTGGTTTGTGGTTAGCCAATTATAAAACAAAAACGATCACATTTAACTGTTCGTAATTTAAGAGTAGTTAAGAGTTAGACAACATTCGCTGGTGCAGTAATGGTAGTTTTACTTACATCTGCTCAGCTCAGAGGTGTACTGTGTGGTGAGCTGAATTAAAGTTCTTATCCCAACTTTGTGAGTCAAAGCTGGGTGGCTCAGAGACAGTAAGCCCTCGAGTTAAAGAGGGCTTGAGAAGGCTTTTGTATCGCTTAATTGTGAATTGATGTTCAAGTGTTCACACGTATGCTCACGTCTAGTCTGAGGAGTTGTCTGTGTCCTTATGGGCGCTTTTCAAACCAGAGCCACACGAAGGGAATATTTCACAGAAACCCTCACTTAATTTGTGGTCATGGTTGCCAGATATGGAGGGAGACATTCTATCTCCCTAGAGAGGAGTGGATATCCTCCTTTGAATGGGGTGGGGGAGGGTATTTTTGGAGCATCTCATGGCTATTACAGGAGACCTGGAGATGGGAATATGCTGTTATGTGTGTGTGTGTGTGTGTGTGTGTGTGTGTGTGTGTGTGTGTGTGTGTGTGTGTGTGTGTGTGTGA
>JAVQJF010101163.1:0-24020 GCA_036023855.1 Gadopsis marmoratus | reverse complement strand
CACACACACACACACACACACACACACACACACACACACACACACACACACACACACACACACACACACACACACACACACACTGTTCACACTTCTGATTTGAGGTTTACAGAGGATGACAGCATGGCCTCCAGCTCAGACAGACTTTTTATACGCTTTTTATAAGGAGAAAATGGAAAACAGGATTTTTCTTTTGCGACTAGCAGTCCAGCTCCCACCCAGTCAATAACGGCTCTCAATATGGTTGCAATTAGGAACACTGTGGAATCGGCTCCCTGTAACTCCTAATGATGGCAAGTTGGCCAGTGTTGCAGATGAGTCCTAACTGGAGCATGGCAGTTTGGCCATAAATACGAGGCACCGGGTATCATCTGAATTCTAATTTAATTGAACTAATTTAATATTTTCTATTAAGAAATAATCCACCCTCGGCCATCATTCCACACTTACTTTGCATTCTCCCTGCCCTCCTCTGCTCTGTGGTATATATTTGTTTATGGTGGAAGGGGGTGACTTCCTTTCTATATACACACACACACACACACCTACACACACCTACACACACCTACACACACCTACACACACCTACACACACCTACACACACCTACACACACACACACACACACACACACACACACACACACACACACAATGGCCTGGCAGAAGATGTGGTGTATTAGAAAACTTCATTCCTTCAATTTGATTGTCTTCTTGGATTACCACTTGCTCAACGCATGTGCAGTGTAGTGAACTCAACTGTATACTTTGCAAAAATGATCGAGCTGAAGAAAAATGTCTAATTGTTACCGTTGCATCACCAGCAACTTCTCTCTAAAAGACTATTAAGTTGCTTCCATAAAACAGATTAAGTGGGGCATAATGGCACTTTTAAAAGGAAGAACTTTCTCTTTCTTGTCTTACTATTCTCTTGTTAGTCTGCTCTCTCCATCTACATGTATTAAGTAGGTTTTCAACTGCTCTGTAGGGATAGTAGAGACGAGTTTAGGGAACATTTGCACAACAAAAAAAGTACATCACACCGTAGCACTGAATAGACTTTTTGACTTTGAATCTCCACTAGTTGATTTTCCTTTTGAACTTTTTCCTTTTTGTCCTTCCAGCGAGCAGAAGCAGCTCAGAGAGAGGCGGAGTCACTCAAAGAGCAGCTGTCCTTGAGTAGCCAATCCCAACAGATCGGCAGTCCGGCCAAGGCTGACCCTGACACGGTAACACATTTCACTGCTTCACTGATTTACTGGATTTACTAGCTTGGCCTTTTTATGATAAGAGGTGATCAGCTGATTAAAACTTCAATTTATGGATTAATGCAGTCACTGATCTTAAAGGCAAGGCATTTGAGTCACCATTAATGCATTGATGTGTTGACTAATGTATTGATTTCAAAGGGAAAGGTGCCATGGTGGCAATATGTGAATTGATTAACTAATTTAATTCACCTGTACAACAGACTGCAGAGGTGAGACTTAGTTAACTTAAAGACTGACTGCCACACCAAAGTATCTGCTTCATTGATTCCCTCAGTGTTGGGTGTTGGTTGATGAATTACCTCAGATTAGACCAATAAACAGGGAGGCTTTTTGAGTCACTAATCTGGAATAGAGATACTGATTGCTGTAGTGATTAACTGAATGTATCTGAAAGCAGGACTTTGTATAGGTGGTTTTATAAATACTCTTGTAGATTTTATTTAGCTCATTAGATTAAACTGCCATCCTTTGTTCTTTAGGAACAGGCGGCAGAGGTGGCATCCCACTCAAGTCTGGAGGCGGAGCTCAGGGCCAAAGAAAGAGAGACTGCCCAACTGGTGGAGGACGTCCAGAGACTGCAGGCCAGCCTGACCAAACTCCGAGAGACCACCAGCTCCCAGATCACACACCTGGAGCATCAGCTCAGCAGCAAGACTGCCACTCTCAAGGTACCGACAAGACACACAGCTGCAGTTTTTTAATTTCAACTATTTTAGCTATTAGTTTGTATTTAGGGTATTTCTTTATTCCTGTCTTTTTCCTGCTTTGTTGTGTATTCTGATTACACTTGTAACTAATACACATGTACTTGCTCTGTTCTGTTGTCTAGAGTCACTGAAATATATACATGACATATAAAGATTAGGATTGTTTTTATTATTTAAATGTTCACATAATTTAATCTCTTTGTAATCTACAGGAACTGGAGGAGAAACTGCAGAAGCAAGCGGACTATGAGGAGGTGAAGAAGGAGTTGAGGTGAGGAGCACGCACAGTCGTGTGTGTGTGTGTGTGTGCGCGCGCGCGTGCTCTTGGGTTTTTGTGTGTGTAATCTATTTATTGCATGTGTTTGATGTCTTTAATGATGTTAAACAGGATGTGTGTCTTCATTTAAGATGTGTAACTCAATTCAGTGCCCTTATGAAGGTGAAGCTTGTATGTCTTTAGCTTTTATATTGTGCCTCTCTCAATCCCTGCCCCTCTATCCTTTCTTTGTCCTTAACGAGACTGAAATAGAAAAGCTAGCAAGCTACAGGGTAGATGTGTGTGTGTGTGTGTGTGTGTGCATGTGTCTTTTGTGGGGGGTTCATATGGAATTTCTTTCTCTCTCCTCAGTATCCTCAAGTCTATGGAATTTGGAACATCCGATTCTGTGCAGGTAACAGTGACAGTTATAATCTACAGATAAAAGTGACCTTTAACATATAATGTTGCAGTGATAGTAATTAAGTTGTTGATACAACCAAATTGTTCAGCTGGATTAATAAAAATGAACATTTGAAGCGAGCGGCTGGAGCAAAGTTATTTTGAAAAGTCTAAATTTTTATTTCCATTCCACCTGTCCCCTCCATCAGGACTTATCCAAACCTCTGGAGGTGCTGTTTCTGGAGAGGAACCGTAGTCTTCAATCTGACAGCGCCGCTCTGCGTATTGCCAACACTGAGCTCAGCGGTAAGTCTGCCAAACTGTAAGGTTATAGTCACGGCTGGGTTCATCAAAATCTTCACTCAAACCAGCAAAAACGAAAGAATGCCCACACAAGTCCAGTATTCATGGGAGCTTAGATGAGGGCTCAGCTGCAGGTAAGGCTGTGAAGCAATTGCACCAGGGTAATGCATACATGCTGTATGTATGCATGTAGATAATTTTTCTCTGAGAATACTTTACCATTTATTAATGTTTTTGAAATTATTTGCAAGATTGGGTCCCAAGTATACAAAACAAATGCAAAACTTTATCATGGTACTGATATGTTGTTGCTTTAGTCCCACACTTCATGGTGAGGAAGAAAATGAACATGTGGTGTCTTTGAATACCCAAGCAGGAGGTCAACTTGAGCAGTAACAAATTGCAGTACACAAAATGAGGACACCATACTATCACCTCTACATCAGAACTACAACAGGAATGTCATGGCTGTAGGCTTGAATAGTTGAATAGCTTTGAATTGATTAACATTCACAGTAAGGGGAGCATACTGTCTTACTCAATCATGTTAAGTCTCAATGGTTATGCATTAGAGTAATATTTCTCCCAGCAGTTATCATCAAGATGGATTCTAGTAGTTACAAGACCGAGAAAAAATAGATTATTTCTATATTTGTTTTGGTGAATGTAAAAATTTAATCAGTCTAATTTCAAGAAAGAATTGAAATATGGCCTTTGCTCTGAGTCAGTGCAGTCTCTGTTATTGACATCCATCTGTTTTCTGCTCAGCCATAAAAATGTTTTGGGTTTTTTTTTCTTTTTTTTTTCAAGAGTTTTATTGTTACAATTATTTTTTTGGATGTATTTTTTTTATGAACTTAAGACTGTTAAACTGCATCTACAATGGAGTAATTCAGTATTTAGGAACACAACGCAGCAGCATGGAAGAGGACTCGCATGGTGTATTGGCTATCTAAGGACATCATTTTACCCTGTCCAGTTACTTTCACTTTGCCTGCAAGAGAGAGAAAGAGACTGAGACCTGGGCCAAGCTAATCTGCCTAAGTGGCACAGTGTCAATTGTTTGTCCTTTTTTTCTTCCAGGCTGTGGCTTACAAGAAAGGTTGAAATCACAAATGCATGTGCACTTTGTCTGGGGGGGTTGGCAAAAAAGGAAAAACAAAGTTCACTAATTTGGAAAAGACTTGATTAAGATAACTTTCAACTTTTGTTAATTTTTTTTCTCTCTCTTTTTGGAACCCCTTTTTTGTTGACTCCCCCATAATGCAT
This sequence comes from Gadopsis marmoratus, assembly GCA_036023855.1. Classification (NCBI taxonomy): domain Eukaryota; kingdom Metazoa; phylum Chordata; class Actinopteri; order Centrarchiformes; family Percichthyidae; genus Gadopsis; species Gadopsis marmoratus. Next base: position 19,814 of record JAVQJF010101163.1, on the reverse strand, counting down.
GGTGTGTTTGACCTTTCTTGTAGGGTCAGCCGGGCGAAAAGGGACAGAAGAGTCCACACAGAAGGAGGAGACCATGCCCAGCGACCCCTCTTCCTCGCCCACTCCTCCCCCTCCCTCTCTTCCTTCCTCCTCCCAGCGCCCCCTGTCTCGCACTCATATGGACCCCCTCAACACTGCCACCACCACCAGCAGCAGCGAAACACACCCTTTCACTCCTACGGGCATTGGACAGGACTTCTACTCCCCCGTGTTCCCTCTGGTGGGTGGTAAGATGGCTTTGAACTCCCTGATCCAGCGGCAGCTGCTCCAGACCTTCTACTCCAAAGCCTTGCACGAGTCATCTGGAATCCCCAGTGGGGCTTTACTGTTCACCCCTTTCACCCCAACCCTCAGCTCCATCCCTACCTCCACCCCTGGCACTGGGTCTGCTGCCATCCCACTGGCAGCCAGCAGCCCCCAGCCACCTCCAGCCAGCCCAGACATGGCTCCTGTTAATGGGAGCAGCACTGCTGGCAGCGCCCCATCCCCATCACCCAGCCACTCTGACGCCACCACAGGAAGTATTTTGGATGGGGAGGACATGGACACAGCAGAGATTGCCCGGCAGGTGAAAGAGCAGCTGATCAAGCACAACATTGGCCAGCGTGTGTTTGGCCACTATGTGCTGGGACTGTCCCAGGGTTCGGTCAGTGAGATACTGGCAAGACCAAAGCCGTGGAACAAGCTAACCATCCGAGGGAAGGAGCCCTTCCACAAGATGAGGCAATTCCTCGCAGATGAGCAGAACATCCTCGCACTGCGCAGCATCCAGGGACGGCAGAGAGGTGAGTCTGTGTATCTTTAATGTGTCTGTGCGTGCGTGAGAGTTTGTTTGCGTGTGTGTGTGTGTGTGTGTGTGTGTGTGTGTGTGTGTGTGTACAGCCCTGCATAGAGCCATTGATTAGCTTGTCAATATGGACTAGCTTTTTATTTTTCTTTCTCTCTCCTAACTCCCATCCTGTGCCACACCTGTGTGTTTTGAGTGAGTTCCTAATCACGCACTGATCCCTAGAGCCTCTCCTAGCTATCGTGGTCAATGCAGAAACCTTTCACACATCAATAGTATTGATTGGTGGGAACTAGGATGAAGGCAGGGCTACTGTTAACTACGGGTAAATTCGATTAGCCTGGGCCTGCTTTTGTTAACGCATCAGGACATTTCTGATTGAATGTGGTCTCAGTGGTACAAAAAATATAGAAAAGTCTACCACCTTGTCCTAGACACAGTCTGTATTAAAAATAAGGCTGCAGTTAGTATGCCCCTGTGTAATACGTGCTATTAAATAATTTATCCTGTACTACTCTTTTGTAGTAGTTTAATATTCCTGTTAGAGGTAGAGGTTCGATTCCCATTGGGACCACGGATGATGATCAATGCATTTATGGTACTATAATGTGCATTGGATGGTATCCACACATTTTCAGAGCATTATAGGGCACTATATAGTGTAGCTGTAAAAGACAAAAACACATAAGTGCTGTAACACAGTGTGTGGTATATTGTTTTTAACAGAGGGCTCAGGCCAGCCCCAGCTTAGCCGAGTGTTTCAGGATGTTCCGAAGCGGAGAGCCCTCTCCAATACAGCTTCACACACAGGTCTGTCCCCTTCACACAGAGATTGTAGCACGTTCTGTCTGTGTGGCATGTTTGTGTTGGAGTGAATTGTATCTATGGTGTGTGTGTGCGTGTGTGCGTGCGCGTGTGTGAGTTGGCATTTATTAATTTGCGTGTAGGCATACAGATATACATGTGCCTTGAAGGTAACCCGCACAGTTCCAGTGACTTGCGTCAAAGGAAAAGCCAGCATGTGTATTTAGGGATTTTATTGGTAGTTGTTATTCTGTGGGGAGCATTTGCTGTACGAACCCTGTAGCACGTGTGCATGTTTGCGCTCCAAAGGAACCAGAAAAATTATGACAATCTCTCCAGTGTAGTTGCCTTGTAGCTCAGTGGTGGGAGCGTTGTTCTTTGTGCTGTGCTATGGTGTAATTATTTGATGTCCTTATAGGCTCTGTTATTGTCTTCTTTACCTGCTCTGCAGTTGGTTCTCTGCTTTTTAATCTGACAAGATTTTTCATCTCCTCCCATTTCCTCTCCTACCCCAATCCTAATCCTCCTTCCAGGTAACATTACTGCCCGTGTCCGCACCCCAGAGGCGGGTTCAGATGAGGCTATCAAGTCCATTCTGGAGCAGGCCAAAAGAGAGCTGCAGGTGCAGAAAGCTGGTGAGTTGTAGTGGTTTCTTATCTCCAGAGGACTCAAAGCATTGAAGATGATACATTGTAGTTGTGAGTGTTAGTTGTGTGTCTCTCATGACGGCCCTTTTCTGCTCCCTCAACAGACTTATCCCATGCTCAATCCTCGTATGCAGGCCTGAAAGGAGGGGGTGGATGTGGACTAGGAGGTGGAGGCGGCAGCGGATCAGATGAGGCTATCCGCTCCATCCTAGAGCAAGCTCGCAGAGAGATGGAGGTCCAACAGGCTTCACTGGAGCCCTTGCTCAAAGCCTCCTCTTCCTCTTCCTCCTCCTCAGTATCACTATCTCAGAGGGACTTCCTGAGCTCCTCGCTCACCGCTCCCCTCCCTCCTTACAATCCCCTGGCACTCTCCCTCAAGAAGCCTCCCAGCTCCCTCTTGTCCTCCCCCTCATCCCCATCTCCCATCCTGGACTTCAGCTCCATTGTGAAGCGAGAGAGCAGGGCTGCTTCAGGGATTGACATGTCTACTGACGGAGCTCTCAGGCTGGGTCGGAACTCTGAGGGATCGGCCCGCTCTGGAAGTTCTGGAGGAGTAGGTTACTGGAGAGAGCAGTGGTGGAGCAACATGCATACAGATCCCCGCAGGGCCATATCCTGCCAGACAGGAGAGGAGAACCACAACCAGGAGGACTCCAAAGAGGTGAGGGGAGGCAAAAACAAGCGCTTTTGTCTGCTTTTCCTGCCCTTACTCTGGTTTTTAGTCTGCAGTGGTTGCATGTCTGAGGTCCCGGTTGTTTGTTTCAGGGAATATTGAGTGACAGTCTGTCTCGACACAAACCGTGGAACAAGTTGAACCAGAGGAACAGAGAGCCATACCTCCGCATGCAGCCGTGGCTCAATGGTGACCAGGGGCAAAACACACACATCCAGCCAGCTCAGAACCAAGGTAAACAAATCACATGTGCATACATACACGCACCAGCACATAGAGTATATAGATTCACATAACCAGGCTCCTTGGGCTAGAGCATTACTCTGAAAGCCTGATTAGAGCTAGTGGCTAGTTGTTACTGTCAGTCTGTCACTCACCCCACTCACCCTCCACCTCCTTACCCCATCTCCCTCCCTCCCTCTTCCCACCATCCCCCCATCCTCAGTGCTGTGGCAGTGTCAGCCAGCAAGCTGCTGGTTTGTCATGTCATAGACAAGTTAGTGTTGCAGTGCCAGATGGCAGCTCTGTGTGTGTGTGCGTGTCTCTCTTTCTCTCTGGGGGTGTAAACAGCAGCTAATGTACACTGACAGCTCCTCATGACTGCTCTCTTCCAGCCTGCTGAGCTGCACAGCAGTACTACACAGGCAGAGACAGGGAGATGAAGGAATAGGAGGAGGAAGCCAAAAAAGCTTCAAACTGAAAACTTAAGCACCTTTGCTGTTTATTTAGCAGGAATTAAATTAATTGATGTAGTATGACTGAAGTCCTCCCAAACCCAGCAGGGAGAGGAGATGAAACTCTGTTTTATTACACAGTTACCTGTCTTCTAACCTGTATGATCTTTCTCGCCCTGTCTGTTCCCCTCAAGCAGAGGGTACTCCCAAGACATCAGCAAGCTGCAGCCCTGCTCCAGAGTCACCTCTCAGTTCAGCTGAGGAGTCTGTCAACGGTCTCGCAGGAGATCTGCTCACTTCACAGTCCTCTAGTCTCAAACCTTTGTCTGAGGATCCCTCAGGTGGGGAGTCTCAGCCCGGCACCCCGTTGCCTGTACCCGGTCATTCGGGTCTCAGCATCCAGGAAATGGTTGCAATGTCTCCTGAGCTTGATACTTACGCCATCACCAAGAAGGTTAAGGAGGTGCTGACTGATAATAACCTTGGTAAGAAAAACGGGGTGTGCTATCTGTGTGGTTTAGTTACTCACTCTATTTTACCTTCCCGCCCTATTGATGAATTATTCACCTTTTGAATAAGTTCTTTGAAATGACCATTTAATTTCCCCTCTCTGTCGCCTAACCAGGCCAGCGTCTGTTTGGGGAGACTATCCTGGGCCTGACTCAGGGTTCTGTCTCAGACCTGCTGGCCAGGCCCAAACCCTGGCACAAGCTCAGCCTGAAGGGTAGAGAGCCCTTTGTCCGCATGCAGCTCTGGCTGCAGGACCCACACAGTGTGGAGAAACTCATGGACATGAAACGCCTGGAGAAGAAAGGTGTGTAGTAAAAGCAAAATGATAACAAATAAACGCACACCCCGCACAGAGCAGCATGCCTTCAGAGATAATAAACAAAAGATGGATGGAAAAATCTTTTTTTATCTGCTTAAGCATGCATTTATTTTATAAATACATTCACGTAAAAAACGCAAGCAGCCGCCATGAATAACACATGCACATCTGCACACACAATCCTTTGTGCAGGACAGCAGAGCATGTTGTGCAGATCACAGTCATCTTGGTGTGATGTCAGTACCAATCAGGACTGCAGACATCACGTACTTTATTAGATGTGACAGCTAGGGGACTGCCGGGGGCCTGCTTACTCACAGTCATCAGCACACTTCTTCATCATCGTCATCATCATAATAATCAAGAGTGTCTATAAGCGCTTATTTTTCTATCATTTGTTAGCCCATCGCCCGCTCTATCACTCCATCATTCTTTATTGCCTTCTGCTTGCATGTTGCGTTTTAAGAATCGGCAAAGCCCAGAGACCTCCCCCTCCTCGCTGCCTCAGAGTGACCCGTGACTGCCCACTTCAAGCTCTCTCTGTAGCGACGGGACACACATGTTTGAACAAGCATCCAGGATGCGTTTACCCTCCTGATATTGCAAAATACGCGCAAAGACAAAAAACATAACTGGCCGCACACCAGTGTGTTTAGGGGGGATCAGACAGGTGGGGTTACTCTCCATTCAACTTCGTTTTAGATTTTTGACCCCAAAGAAATACATCCAAATAGTAGTAGGGAATAGTCCTGGCCAACAGCAGAGCCCAGAGGAAAGACATGGACCTAGTCTAGAGTAACCATATTTGACCTCTCACCCTTATGGTACAACCCTGCGAGGCAGCACACAACTTTCACAGTGGTCTAACCTTGCTCTGAGGGGTTTTTCCCTGCAACACTAATATATTTTTATTGGGGTTGAGAAAATGTCAACCTCATGCAAAGCTGCCATGAGCTGTTCATTTTCAGCTGCTGGTGCCCGGAGTGAATGGTGCTGCTTGTTTGCTATAAAATGGAAGAGACGCTTTTATTGTTACAATTCCTGAGAAAGATGGTAGCACCACCTAGTGGCTGTTGAAGAGATGGCCAGATTATTTTTGAATCCAATCAACAATTCCAAACTGAAAAATATTAATTTCACTAACATGGAAGTGAAAGACCGCAAATAAATATCCACATTTTAGAAGCTGGAATAAGTGCTTTTTTGCTAACTATTAATTGACCATCAAAATTGGTGCTGATTAACTTTCTGCTGATCAATTTATTGAGTAGTCTCATAATTGTTGCAACTCTAGTCCAATCAGCTAATCCATAATAACTATTGGACTGGATTAGTTCTACTTCACATGAAGACTGCATGTCACCGGAATGCACTTTTTAGCTCTGGGGAATAACCCCTGGGCTACATCATGCTCATTGAAAAAAGACACAGCCTTCTTTTAACTGCAGTGCAGAGTCTAAAGAAATTATGAACATTTGGCATTATGGACCAGATCACCAATCTTAATTCTAATTTTATTATCAATATTCCCTGTATTTGTTCATTACATAGGCCTAAATGTACTTTCTGATGTTCTGACTACCCTTTCTTGTTTTTGTGTCACTGTTTAGCGTACATGAAGAGGCGGCTGAGCTCCTTGAGTGATGGCCATTCTGTGGACGTGGCTTTAGTGGGGCCAGATTACATCCAGGGCTCCCAGAGCCCGGGACAACAGCACCTGAAGAAGCCCAGAGTGGTGTTGGGCCCAGAGGAGAAGGAGGCCCTGAAAAAGGCCTACCAACAGAAGCCCTATCCTTCCCCCAAAACCATTGAGGAGCTGGCTTCTCAGCTCAACCTGAAGACCAGTACAGTCATCAACTGGTTCCATAATTACAGGTCAGCATTTGGAAAAGAGACACACTGAAATATTGACCTATTGCACTCATAATGTTTGCATCACAAACTTCAAAGGGCATTTGAGATAATTGAGAAAATCTTATTCATTTCCATATGAAAATTTATTTTTGTTGCTTGTAGTAATTTGTAGGTTTGCAGCTCATCGTCTTATCTGTGTATAAGTGAATCTTCTAGAACGGTTTTGGCAATTGACTGCACATAATAAATCATGTTGTATTGATAAATAAATGGGTATTGTCTCAAATGTCATCACAAGCTGGAAGGGCTTTGGTTACTGCCCCTGAACATCCGTATACTCATACAATATTTTGAGATATGTAAAGTTTAAGGTACGTTGCGTCTGACAAATTGATTTGAGTAGCGTGACTGAACTCATGTGTCTCTACTAGGTCACGCATCCGGCGAGAGCTCTTTATAGAGGAGATCCAGGCAGCTGGAGGGGTAGGGCCTGGCAGTGAGGGGGGCTCCCCTTCCCTCCGCGGGTCCAAATCAGGAGAGGGGGACAGCTGTGATGGGACAGAATCTGAGGGCACAGTGGAGACACGCCAGGGACTGGGCATCGGCCTGGATGATCACAGAGGAGCATGCAAAGACCACGACATGGAGGTTGAGTCTGAGGCAGGGGGCTCTAATAACTCCCCTGTCCAGCAAGACTGCACCACCTCAGGCTTAGCCGGGCCAGGCTCCAGCTGTGGACAGGGTGGATTGGGGCTCTTCAGCCTTACAGAGGCATCCTCCAGTAGCTCTGCCTCTAGTACTAACATCCCAGCCTCTGGCCCTGCCAGAAACCCCAGGGACAACAATCTGCGCAAGAAGAAAGCAGCCAATCTCAATAACATCATCCACAGGCTGGAGAAGGCTGCCAGCAAAGAGGATCCCTCAGAGTGGGAGTTCTAGCTCTCTCTGACCATCCTTCATCCCTCTTGTCTCATAACCTCACGACCTCTAACCTTGGACCCCTCCTGCTCTGTTCCAGTTGGAGAGTGGACACAGCCAAAGTCAAGCTCAGCAGCCATTTTTATTATATTAGAAGCTTTCCGAAAAGAGGAAAGGAACAAAGAGTGGTTGGCAAAACCCTTAAAAAGAAGATTTACTGAATACATGGAAGAACAAAACAAGAGAACTTACGTGTCTCTCCTTTTTTTTTTTAAACTGAGTTTTGTTTTTGTACTGAGAAAAGCACTTAGCCGTCCTGCTGGCCTCCGGCCCTGCTGTACCTCCCCCTATCACCAGCCACTGGTGCACCAGACTGGTTAGTCCTGAGCTGGGGTCTGACCCACAGCTGGGGTTGAAACCTGGACTCAGTAACACAGGCAAGGCCTGACACAGCAGCTGTCACAGTGATAGACACTGATAGATGATAGATAGAGACAGGAACTCTCTTACAAGAACTCTCACTTTCTTAAAGGAGATTTTTTCCGCTCTTCTTCTCACCTCCCAAGTGTCCACAAACCTCCCCTCACTCAGTGAGACGCCTCATTTTTCACACTGTAGAGTGACTGTTACAAACCCTTTGCCTTTTTCACTCACTGCGTGTGTGTGTGTGCGCGTGTTTGTATGTTAGAGGTTGTGTCAGTGTGCACTTGTGTGTGTGTATGTGTGCATATACACACCCACAATGGTGTGTGTGTGTGCGTGTCTGTGTTCTCTTCTCAATGGCAGCATGTTTTCTTTTTTATCTCACTCCTACACTCTTAAGAGGGTAATGGAAGGCCTGCTGGCTGAGCTGCCATGGTTACTGATGTAAGAAAGATGAACTCTGACCTGTTGTGTCCCATATCCTATCCTGCTGACAGCCATGTGATGGCCAGAAGGATCTCTTAATTTCTCACAAACACACGCACTCATCTGAAGAGGAAGGAAGGAAGGAAGGAAGGAAGGAACCCTCTTTTTGCCTCCTTAAACCCTTCTTTTAAGGATGAAGGATGATCTCTTTTTTTTAAATATTGCAATTTGGTTGCCAATAAGAGATTGCACAGTCTATTGACTCTAAAGAGTACAAAATGGGGAATTTTAGGAAGCATTTTTAATTAGTACAAAATAAGAGCAGAAAATAAGAGAATAACAAGTTACTGTTTAAAAAAAGAAAAAAAAGGATTAGAATGCTGTTGTTGAAATACGATACAATGAATTCACGTAGTACTGTAGCTGTCTGACATGGTGATACTATACGTGTCTCTTGTTGCTTTAGGTTGTGCATGTCACAGCTGTACCCAGCACTGGACCTGCTGGGTGTGTGTGTGTGTCTATCTGCACCACCGGCAAATTTTCTCTGTTCACAAACACACATCTTTTTATAGGCCAAATCAGGAAGAGTGTGTCTGTCTGTCTGTGTGTGTTTGTGTGTCCTGTGTGCATTTGTATTTGCCTGCATGTAAGTTAGGGTCGAGGTCAATTCACTCAGAATTAAATTGAAGTAATAGATTATCAATAATGAAATTCCTGACTGAAAACGTGGGTTTTAGCAAGTAAATTGCAATGTGCAGTACTTTACCTGTACTTTCTGTTGATTGCCGTCGAAGTGAATTCACCCCAACCCTGGTATGAGTAGTTACAGCTCTCCTCCAGTCTATCCTGTATCCAGGGATGTAAGTCTTTTGCATTGAATTCTACTGTATACACTACAAATTATAAGGCATATCACCTCCTTCCTGTCCCACACAAGCCCTCAGTGCCTGTCAGCCTACTGCCTCCCCTTTGTGTGTTTGTGTGTGTGTGTGCGTGCGTGCGTGCGCGGGTTTGCGTGGATGCATGTACACACATGCCTGTCAATACATGCGTGTGCACAAGTGTGCGATTGAGTGTTCAGTGTTTCCAATGAGTGGGGTCATATTTCGTATCTACTTGCACACACTATTAGTGCACAACTGACACCCTTCTTTAAGCTGTTTGATGCATTACCATTACATTAATCTTCTCACAAAGTAGTGTAATACTATGATTTACTGTAGCTTGGATTTATTGCTTGCTTCATTTATAGTTTGGTTTTTATTCTGCTTATTTATAGGTGCTGTATTTTTCATTTAATGTCTTATCATTTGAGTTGTCTATTTTTTAAGGGATTATACTGTTCCTGAGGGCAAGTAACAGTTTTATTAGACGTATAGACTGCCGGCAGTATTGGTTAATATTTACAAAGATGTACTAGTTCTCATTTGTTTGTATATTCATGAATCCTAAAGTTTAGTGTCATTTCAATATCTTTGAAAAATGTGTTTGCTACAGTTCATGCTCCCATAAGCATAAAGCTTTTATCCACAACAGTTATGCTCTTAAATTGCTAGCTAGAGAATCAAAGGACATATCAGGATCAGTGAATATATGATGGCATATCTCTTTTTCCTGTTTTCTATTCTCTGATAATGTTTAATTTCTGGCTGTTTCTTGGGCAAGCCCTACACTAACGCCCGGCAGGGCATGCAGCTTTCTTTAGTTAGAGTTCGCCCACTCGTTAATCACATTAACATAATTAACAGGTCCAAATGTATACACTTTGTCAAATAGGTCAAATGAAATTGCCTAAACTTGACAGCGCATGTTAGCTTAAAAGAGGTCATATCTGCCAAATTGAGATTAGAGAAGTGTACCAGCTGGCAGGTGTGCTACGCCAGATTGAACAGATAGCCAGCCTATGATTATGCAGAATTTATATTGCAGTCCATAAAACAGCACTTACAAGGATCTCTTTTTGAAGACTTACCTAGGGACAGGGTCTGTAAACACTACAACAGAGTACGTTCCCCGGATCCTGGGAAATGTATGCCTTTTTAAAAAGTGGTTGTGAACCAAGCACAGACTCTTATCCTCATCCTAACACTAAAATTAAAACATAAACGTAGCTATACCCATGTTTTCTATATGCTGTCTTCTTATACCGCAGCCCCTTATTTCAAACTACAGATTAACTGTGTGACAGAAGGGGCCATTGAGTATGAGCTTCAACCTCCTCAGTCCATTCGTAAGCCTCCCCTTTCCCTGAATGTTCATCCATATTGGCAGACTCAAAAGATTCTGATAACCTCATTGCACTGCATTAAGATGCGTTTGTTAAAATTTGGATTTTCTAACGTATCTAATAATTGTAAAATCCCACAAACATTGGCTCTTCCTGTGGATGACTGATGTGAAACATCTGTCTTCTGCAGAATACCGAAGGCTTATTGCCTTCTGTTGGACTGCTTGGACTGGACAACCGCAGTATGTTTTATGGTGATGAATAGCTACTGTAAAGTATAAGCACTTAATCCATTATCCATTTAATAGTCAGTTCCATCAACTCACCTAAACCACATGAGATCATCAGATTTGTGCCTTTAACTGCCAAGCAGGGCACCAAACTAGTGATGTCATTAGATGTAGACAATTTCACCTGATTTGTTCATAATAGTTCACATCTCGATCCAAATTTATTTCTCATACACTTACATATTGGTACTTAAAAGTCGACTTTTCTCAGTTCTCTGAAGAGGGTTGTATATAATTGCTGGAGGGCAGTAAAGGCGTAAAAGACGAAAAATGAACTTGTGGATTCTTATGACTGACCTGCAGACACGTTTCAGGTCCGGGTCTTATTTCAGACAGCTGTTTTCCCACAATGTATTTCTTACGTTGTACATAACCTAACTAGCAGCGAAAAGGCCAGAGCATTGAATGAAGGAGGAAGCATGCAGAAACAGCGTTACACTGTAATAACACTGAATTTATTCATAGGGCATTTTGTATTTTTCTGTTTGTGTCAGGTTTGCTGTGACATTAATAATGGCACTACAGGTATTGATAATGACGTGTGCCAATTCTAATGATTATTTGGAAAAGAAATGTGTAAATACAGTCGATCAAGTAGCTATTGATTCACTCTTGTCACAGTATGCTTTTGTTTGAAGGCAGGAGGAGAGAAGGGACGATTCAGGACTTTTCCATGATCCACAGATATTTTTCTACAAATTTAAATCAGATGATTCTATACACTGTTGAATAACATTGTAAAGGTGTAACAGATGCTGTATATCATATCATGTTTTCTGAAGTTGTAAAGCTTTACTGTATGATCTGTCGAAGTAGTGGTTATTCATTTGACATATTAGTTTTAATGGAAGCCCGAACAGCAGCACTGGTCACCATATTCAGGAAAAAACAAAAAGAAAGAAAGAAAAACCTCAGATGTTTTTTGTAATACTTTTAGAATATATCTTATGAAGTGGGTTTTGTAAGGAAACTCTTTCTGAATCAGTGGTGCTGTATGCATAGCACACTCAGTAATACATACACACATAATACAGCACAATACACTCATCCTTTAAACCCCTCCCTCCACTTTTCTTGCGTGCTTTTTGTTTTTTCGCTCACTTCTCACATTGGCTCCAGCTAATTTTTAAGTCTTAAACCATTTCCAGTTATTTCATGCTTAACTGTACAATTTTTAACACCCAGAGATCTGAACTCTGGAACAATAAACATTTCAGTTACTAGCTCGCAAGACTTAAAAGAGGAAGCAAAAAGCCAAATAGTGAAGTAGTTATCCACCTCTGTTGAAAGGTTGCTGACAGTTTTCTGAATGTTGCTGCCTTGTGTCGTCGCTTCAGTTCACCAATAACTTAAACCACAATGTAGTCTGACAACCAAATGACCTGGGGAGGTCTTCACCCCTCCCCCCCCCCCCTTTTTGGAAAGCTTTAAGATGCTTGTTGAGGCTTTAGCGAGTTCAGAGTGTTTTTAGATGATTTTCCCAAACTGTCATCAACAATGTGGAAGTAATAATTCCCATAACTTTTCCCACTGCTGTGAGTGTGTGTGCGCGTACATGTGTGTTGTAGTACAAAAGGCTGCATGACTGTAAAGGGATGGTTAAGATGTTTTTTGAAAGTTGTTTCCCTAGCACTTCTGTCACTCCTGAGATGCTTTTTTCTCCTTTGGGGTCTCCCTCCCTTTCGTTTTTCCTCATGTATCATTGTTTCTTTATCTTTCTATTTACTAAACGTATCATGTTGTTTGTTCTCAGCACTGTAAAACAGTCCCTTCTACAACATTGAAAAGCAATATCACTGTATGAAATGTTCACAATGTATTTGTTATGATTGACATTTGATTCATCATTATTATTCACATGCACCCTAGGTGTGATAATTGAAGTAAATCTCTTTTATACAAATACTAAAAGTGTGCTGTGGTAGTTTTGTTTTTTCTTGTTGGAAATGTATTTTGTTGAACACAAGGATGGTAAAAAAAGTATTCTCAGAGAAAGATCGGATAGAAAGTAGGAATGTGTAGCAGTAAGGCTTTTCAGTGATGTTGTGGATGTTGGACTGCTTCTGCCATTTAGAGCTTCCACAGGTGAGTTATTTTGGGAATTAAAAACAATCTGCAGGCAAACTAGAAACCAGGATGAAAAATAACCTACGAGTGATCATCATCTTTCCTCTCTGCTCTTGACAGGCCGTTATGCCGAGCTGCAGGTGGAGTTTTCCTCTGCAGTGCGGACCAGTGCGGAGCAGAAGGAGCTCATCCTGAAGCTGGAGCACGACCTGAGCACCATCCAGGCCATGTCCTCCCTGCCGCGCCCTGACGCAGATGGGTCGGAGGTCAGCAACACGGGGACCATCCCTGATCCGATCAAAGAGGCCACTGCAATGTTTACTGGTATGCCCTTGGATTTAAAAAGCTGTCTTGGTTTCAAATCTTGAGGGGCTGCACAAGCATTATGGGGGTGGGGAAGAAGGGAATACAGCCAACATACTATATAAACTGTACAGATGTTAGCTTTAAGCTGGCTAGCAACAGACGCAGACTGTCAGTGGGAGTGAATCTGTGTGTTTGTTTTAAGGTCAGGCTCTGACTGAACTCGGAATGCCTTTTTTTGCCTAGTTATGCTTATAAAGTACATTCATGAAGTATAATAAAGTAGATTCATAAAGACCCAGGATGAACAAATGTGTCGCTTAAGCTAGAACGCTTTCAACTCGCATTCAATTTGTCTAATCCCGTCTTTACATTGACCTTGTGTTCCAAGTATTCCAGGCAATCTTTATTTATAACAAGCAGCTCTCGCTGTCACTTGGACACTAGTTTTTATTTTTTTTTGGACACATCTGACTTTACTGTACTTCTGCTTTCTGTTAAGATGCAGAGTAAAGTGATGTTGGAAGCTGCTGTGGGATAGTGACAAATGACCCTCCCCCTCACTCTGCCAAAACAATTTATTATTCTCTATATAACATTAAAGATTGATAAGTAAATAAACAACAATAAAAGTTACAGCTTTGAGCCAAGAACAACCTCAGTTATCACTTATCAAGAGTTTAACACTCAAAAACTCATTAAGCAACATCAGCCAACAACCCTGAGGCTGTCGTCACATATTGATTCAAAACATCTCTAAAATATCTCTTGACTGGTGCGTAGGAAGTACGTGACATCACCCCGTCCACCAGGGAGAAGAGCACAAAATCAGAAATCTGTCATGTGTAATAACCAAAACTGTTTTAACTTGCACAGAAGATTTTGTGCTTATGTAGAAACCCTTCCCTCATAAGAAGCTGATTGAGAAGAGGGCCTATAACAGTGCATGTATCAGAGACACTTCACTTGGCTGCTCAGTAGCATTATGTTCTTGTTTTACATGTCAACAAAAGACAAAATATGACAAGATAGATGATAAACATTTTGTTTAAAAAAAAAAAAAAGTCTTTGTTCCACAAGAGGTGAGAGCACATGACTGTAGCTTCAGTCCTCACAGGCGGAGAAGATACTGAAGTCTGACTCACCGACAGCGCAGCTTGTCTGATTTTGAAATGAGGTAAACCTGCTGAGCTGAGGCTCTGCAGGGGGCTTGTCTATTTAAATACTGAAAACTAGCCTGATCAGAGGGATTTTAGTCCCACACATGTGACAGTCAAGACAGTCCAGCTTTGAGGTTTTCAGTAAAGTTAAACTGACTCAGCCTGTCTGCAAATAAAACGGATAATAGCATTAAATTTAACCACAAAATACAGTTAAATGTACCCGTTTTCCAAGTGTCAGTGATCATACATCTACGAGCATTTATGTTCATAGAGGAAGTGAATTATGGCATGGCAAGTGTTGTTTTATCTGTGTTGTCTCCGGCTTCAGGCGTGAGCCCCCATCCTGAGCTGCCTCAGGGCCAGATGGACACTCTGCTCTCCATCATCTCCAGCCAAAGGGAGAGGTTTCGCTCCCGCAATCAGGAGCTGGAAGCTGTGAGTCACGATCTCTCACACATACTGTATTCCTGCGTCTTTTTCTGGGAGGGCTTATTTTTCATTGATTTGATTTCACTTTCTATCTGTGTCCCTGCAGGAGAATCGCTCCATGCAGCAGACCATGCAGGCCCTGCGGAGTGAACTGGACAGCCTGAGAGCTGACAACATCAAACTCTATGAGAAAATCAAATTCCTGCAGAGCTACCCTGGCAGAGTGCGTGTGTGTGTGTGGCGGACTGCATGAATGAATGTGCTCTACGGCTTTTTCTCTTTTGATATCTTGTTGATTTGGTGGAATCTGAACCCTAAAATATGGGTCTGTTTTCTCTGCGCTGTAGGCTGGAGGTAGTGATGACACCGTGATGCGCTACTCCTCCCAGTACGAGGAGAGACTGGATCCGTTTGCTTCCTTCAGCAAGAAGGTACAAGACACCCACAAATGAAAATCTTCTCTTTAACCACCTGCCATTTCTTGGATGACAGGCCGCCATGTTTCCAATAGTGCTTAATCTGGTGTCAGTCCTACAGTCATCAAAGCCATTTTTGGCTTGCACTGATATTCAACGGTCATCCAGAAATAATTTATATGATTGAGAACAGGTGTTTCGCCACTTTAGACAGCATGCAACACAACATGTTGTGTTTTGAGCTAGTATTTTTTTTGCTGGCACACAACTGATGATGATGCCATATAAGCAACAAGTCCTGTCTCATTTTTGAGGGGCTTTGTTCAAAGTCATTCTGCAAAATGTAGGAGCTGAATTAGAGATTGATAAGGCTGTTTGAAACTAATTGCATATTCTGCTGAGGGAAATTACACCTCATTACTCAAAATAGCTTTGCTGAAGTGAATGCACTGAACACCACTGGCAGCATATTAAATGTGAAACCCTCTGAAACTGTATTTATTTATTTTTGCCCTGTATTCACTTTCCAAAGATGGTGTATTTTTTTTGTTGAGGCCTGCTACTCTTGTGTTTGCAGGAGCGTCAGCGCCGATACCTGAGCCTCAGCCCTTGGGATAAAGCAACTCTGAGCCTGGTCAGACACACACACATACACGCACACGCACACACACACACACACACTTTATGTGTTTGGTGCAACCTCCTGACTAACCTCCGGTCTTTGTGTCGCAGGGTCGTGTGATTCTCTCCAACAAGGTGGCCAGGACCGTCGCTTTCTTCTACACCCTGTTCCTGCATTGTTTGGTCTTCTTGGTACGCCTCCTTTCAACCATTAACGGTTTTGTGCCATCGGTTTCAGTGAAACAGATCTAAACTGGTGACTGCGATTACTTTTTTTTCTAGGTGCTCTACAAAACTGCTTGGAGCGAGAGCATTGGTCGAGACTGCTCTGCCTTCTGCGCTAAAAAGTGAGTTTGTGCATCCCGCAGCTGACTGACCTGAATATGCCCCTTTTCAACATATTAGCAAACACCAGATGCAAGTTTTTTTAATATTTTTCATGTCTCCCGTTACTCCCAGGTACTCTGACCACCTCCACCGTTTCCATGAGAACGACCAAAACCTTTAAGCTGCTCCACAATAATGTCCCCTCATCCCAGTGACATGCGGCTGGTTCAATAGTTGGCAGCATGCACGTCCTGCATAAAGATTTACCTACATTTGCGCCTCTTGAAGAGCTTTACTTTTCTTCTTCTTTTTGCAGTAGCCAACATCTCCACTAGGGGGCAATTTAAGACTTTAAACTGTAAATCAAAGGGTTGATTGATTCCAAAATAGGTTTCTCCTGTGTTAGTTTACATATTCTTGATCTTTAATATGTTTCAATTCAAAAGTCTAGTAAAACTATAATTTAAGGTTCCATCTTATTCTCTTAGATTAACATGATCTTGAAATCAAATCGTTAATAGTATATGAAGTTAAAGTTGTTGTATCTTCCCATACCAAAGGGACCACAACACTCTGGTTGTGTTGTCTGGGTTTTTTCTGGGTTTAGCTGGAATTTAGAGGAATTATATATTCTAGAAAATTTGATATGAGGTTACAGGTAATATATATATAATATATGTTATAATTCATGTCTGATTGGAGTGTGTACTGTGTAAGGTGAGTTAAGTAGGAGGTGGTTATTTTAAGAGGTTGTGGTGGTGGAATAATATATACAGTAGTTCCAAGTTTACTTTTCATTCCTCTGAGATTTGCTCTACTTGATTTTACTAATATGATTAATGACGTGTGTCTTTGGCACAGAGATCACCTTGTTACTGTAACCTGCTATTAAAACCATTTACACCTCACCTGACTGATGAGGGTTTGCAGCAGTAATATACTAACGGTTACTGAGGCTATGATCCTATTATTCTTCAAAAGTCAAATGATTGTGCATGTTTACCTGCTTACTTCCTTTTCTGATATATTCCAAATAAAGACTACGCAGTGATTTATCTCATGTCATTTTTATTTAAAATGTCATTGTGAGATGTGTGTAACAGTGAAGATGGCAATGTATGGATATGTTGGGATACGGTTTGCACTCGATCCTCACGCTGAATCTATTAATAAGTATAGGTTTGCACTTTGCAGCAAATTTATTTCATTTTCCATTTGTATTTGCTGTTTGAGGATGAATACTGCCGATTCCTCTGTGCCATACCTCTGGACTCACTCAACCTTTGTGGAGGTTTTTGTGGATTTTTCATTGTGTACAACAGCGACAGTATTTTTTTTTATTTTTTTTTGTTCCTTCTTACATCAAGCCTAATTTTTCTTGTGGCTGACAGCAGACGAACACGTCATGGAAGTATGTGGTCCAGTGGGGTTTTCACTGCTGATGGATGGGAGGTGGGCTGCTCGCCCTTGACTCTCAACAAGAATGATGAGAGGACGCTGAATGTGCATTTAAGCCACCAGCATTCCTTATCATCTGGCTTTGTGTTAATGATGGTGCAGGAAGGATGATGGTGACGGTGAGGGCTGGATTGATATCTGTTACTGTCTGATAACATCCTTGTGACCCAGTAGCCAACACCCCATTGGCTGGTGTCGGTCTCGGCCCTGTCATTAAAAATCACCAAAATAGACCTCCATTATTATCCAAAATACATGAATGAGCCACATTTTTTTTTTCCACTGGCTGACGTGTTCTTTCATTACGTCGAACCTGGGCACTGTAGTTTATTTTGGGTTAATCCCAAAATCACCATCCTGCTGCTGGAGATAAATTACTAGAGCACCAAATGTCTCTGAATACGCAGCTGAAAATAGTCCCAAATAAATACACATTTTACTCCTCTAAGAAACGTTTGCTTAAAACTGCAGTACCTTGTTTTTTATGAAATGACCTAGCCATTTGATTAAATAGTATACAACCCATTTTAAAGCTTTATGCCTTCAGTAGGAGTGAATGGGCACATTGCCAGCAGGAAGTTAGTCTTATAGTATTGAGTCACAGTTGATGCACGTTTTTTTATATCCTCTTCATGGGATTTTGTTGACAATAAGAAAAATATAGAAGTACTTGCCATTTAAACGTAATATTACAATAATTTCTTGTAATGGTGAAGAGACAGATGTGTTCTGATGGTGAGCACTTGGTGAGGACCAGTCTGTTTAACAGCTGACCCAGGTCGGAGGAAGAAGGGGGAAGTGCCTGAATAACGTCTGCACTAAAACGCACACAGAGGGGCTGATCAGTGATCCGGGCCTTCTCTTAAGGCGCACCTCAGCTCACAGCCATTAGAGACAAAACGAGACTGACAGACCACGCGAGCACATCCTCCTCCTTTCACCTCTATGTTAAGGCCCTTTTTGCTTAACAATCAGAGCAGACTCGACACTATCTCGGCACAATTACAGCCTCGCTCTGCCCTCCAGAGCCACATTCACCTTTAACCTCAAACTTGGATCCGCATACCGTTTGCCTCCCTGCTCCTCTCGCCGGACTCCATCTCTCTTTCCTACATATCCAGCTGCCCATCAACAGCTCCATAAATATTAACAACCTCCATCTGTGGAATAACAAAAGTCTTAAGTAAGCCTAATGGCCTGAGGTTATTTTTTACTGCAGTGGACGAGTCATTTCACGTGGACTGATGCTTGGTCAGAGAGCTTTCTGTAATGACAGCACACTGAAGGTTCAGAATTTAAATATCCGCACGGTCATGTTTATTTTGAGCCTGTTCCGAGGAGCAAATGTCATCCTGCACTTAGAGCAACAAACTGTTCTGTAACAGCATAGAAAGAAGAGCTTATTTCATCTTTATTTTATAGTCTTTTCATTTCCATCATGGGTTCAACAGAGGGCAGTAAAGTTGTGCTTTATTATGAATATGAATTATTTAGCTGACTCGCCTGACTGTAGTCCCTCTTGTCTGTGTCTGCAGCTTCTTCCTGGATTGCCTTATCCATCTTCCCTACTGTTTTTTTAATAACATATAGCATTTAACATATCCTGTTGTGTTCGCACGAACGGGACATTCGTGCGAATGTAATTTCTGTTTTCTTCTAATAGCATCAACTGTGAAACTACTGACCCCAATGATGGCCTTGGATGGCAGCACGAATCGTTTTAGGGCTGCAACTAATCATTTTCTTTTTTTTCAATTAGTTGATTTACTGTTTAATTTATAAATTGTCCTAAGTTCACATCGCCCAAGGTGACATGGTCAAATTCCTTGTTTGGTTTGAAAAACGAGCAAACAAGTAGCTCCCACGGAGGACATCAAGGTCATGTCTTCTGTAATATTCCTGGGACTTTGGGACATGAGGAGTTTTATATTCTGTGTTTACACATGTCAGCTTTTCTTAAAGGTGGATTCTGATTCTGAATACTTAGAAAATTGAACAGAATCTGGTTTTAGGAATTATGTGAACGCTCCATATGAATCCTGCTTTAGCTTGTCAGCTCTTCCATTCAGAGGCATCCTCTCCATTCATTTCTCCATGCCTGTGAAAATTTGATTCACTGCATTCATTGAACTAACACCATTCAGGATTTTTGTCCTTTGTGTTGCTAAGTAGCTCAGACCATAAACTGCCGAGGACTGTTGCATGGATACAAAGAGTGTGTGGGAGTGTGTGTGTGAAAGAGGGAGGATTGCTGAGGTAGTTTGGTGCCTGTATGTGTGTGCCGTTCATTTTATTTTGGATAAATCATTCAGTAACATTTTGGCATAATCATAATCTCCTTTGGAAATGTCTCTGTTCCCCCTTCTGTCTTTCTTCCTTTCCTCTGTCTGCCTGCTGTCGCCGCGGGGGGCGGCGGGGGGGGGGGGGGGGGGGGGG
>JAVQJF010101161.1:0-15611 GCA_036023855.1 Gadopsis marmoratus | reverse complement strand
GCAATTCAGATTTGTGCATTTTCTGCAGTGTTTTGCACAGCTATCCAGTTTAGCGACAGCTTTTCAGCTTTTCAGCATTCACACGCATTTTCTGCAGGAAATGCAATTTTTCTAGTTCTTTGATTAAATTAAGTATATATATTTATTTCAATAGGCACTGTCTCTTCAAGAAGCTTTATAAAAAAATATGTCCATATGTCGACCTGTGGAATGATTTTTCAGAAACCCCTTCATCCTGCTTTCTGTACCCTAGGCCGGCATGACCGCTCCGGGAACTAGGAGGCACATCTTTGACAAGAAGCTGGAGCTGGAGAACTGTGACACCACCACCATCTCTCTGCAGATGGGCACCAACAAAGTGGCCTCCCAGCAGGGCATGACCACCTACGGCCTGCCCCGCCAGGTCTACGACAACAAGTACTGCACCAACCCCACCGAGGCCTACTACAACAACGGGAGCGAGGTGGAGTTTGATGGCTACAACCAGTACTCTGACTAGCAAAGCCACAGACAGCCTCACCCCCTGCCTCCTCTTTGCTTAACTCCAGACAACCAACCACAGCTGTCTTTGTGACGAGCAAACCTCCAGACTGTTATTTAACACTGATTGACGTCATACTTTAACGACATACTTTTTACTCTTTGGAATTCATTGTTTGTCTTTCCATGAGTAAAAGGAAAAAACAAATAGTGTTTACACTGACCTTATGTCAAAAATTTCATGCAGTGGCCAACTTCTGTATTGCTCTGATGAATTTTATTACTGCTAAAAAAAAAATGCCCAAACACTCAAAGGTTGAGATTACATGACCGTTGCTATTTATAGATTTCCTTTCTACAGCTTTTTATACTTGCATTGTAATTAGATTTAGAACTGTTACTTTACCCCGCTCCTCACCTCCCTACCGTCAGTTTGAACACTGACGAAGCAGAATTGTAATAGTTCCTTGAAAGGAAACAAGTGACCGTGTTGGTGCTATTGAACTTTGACCCAGTTGAAGAGGCCACGTCCACATTGGCGCTCCGCTCTCGGGCCTCTAGGATCCCACTCCCCGGGATGACACGGACGTGCCGGGTCCACAGACTGCCCGGGCCGGACGACGCAGGAAGACTTGTAGCTTTGCGCGGACTTTGCTTTGTTTTGTACGCACCTGTGCAGCCAAATAGCCACGCTCGCAAGCCTGCCAAACTACACAGCACGCCATTTTACGGGGCTAATTTACATGGCTTGTGTGCACGAGTCTTTGGTTTTTGAAGACGTATTTAGGAAAAAGTAGAGGGATCCGCCAAGACAATGCTTTTTATGACATAAAAGAGTAAATGTAGGTGTTGTGATTATATAGTTTGAAGTTGGGGATCACTTAGTCACCACTAGTTTGTGCCCTGTTGTTTTTTTTTTCTTCCACCCGGTCGGGAAACCTTTCGCCTTTATGTCTCCGTGTCACTTTAGTGTTGTTGCTCCATAAGCACTTTACCTGGCTTCACCTTGTGCAGTAAACAGTGGAATTTAACTAAGTACATTTGCTCAAGTACTGTACTTAAGTACAAATTTGAGGTACTTTACTTGAGTATTTCCATTTGATGCCACTTTATACTTCTACTGCAATACAGATGGTAATGTTGCACATTTTACTAGTTATGTCAGTTACTTTCCAAAATAAGATTTTACATACGAGTTTATAAAATGTTAGGTGATAATAGTTTAACACTCAAGACGCCATTTTTAGTGTACATACTTTCAGTACATTTAGCTAATTATGCTTACATACTTTACTTGAGTAACATTTCAAATGCCGGCCTTTTTGTTTTTGCAATGGAGTAGTTCTACATTGTGGTATTGCTACGTTTACTCAAGCAAAGTATCTGAGTACTTCATCCGCCGCTGTCAGTAAATGGCAATGTCAAAGTAGACCCTGGCGCTGGCTGATGATTGCTCAGTGAATGATGCCAAATATAGAGCTCTCGTTTCGAAACTTCTGCGTCATACTGTTAACCCACCGAAGGTCTTGAATGTAATGTTAATGTAAGGTCAGAGGGGTCATTAGCTGTCACGGGATTCATTTCCAACACATTAGAAGGCAGAAATGTGCATTTACAAAGTTATAAACACAGGAGGCTCAGGCACTTGTGGTCCAGTGTTACGCAGCAAAACCTCTGTGTTTCTTTGTAGAATACTAAGATTTCTTGGCTTTGAATTGCTGACAGAATTAGCGGTTATGTAAGGCGTCATGTCTGTCTCCATGTGGTGGACAGGCCAGCGGATTTGCGCTCTTGAACTGTTCATTGTTGTTCAGCAACAGAGGCCATGATATAGGACATGTAGCAGTGTGCCACCTAGTGGAGAAGGATACGTGTACATTTATTGTGTTTTCAATCCATCAAAAGTCTAAACATTCCTTTTATTCAGTCAAATGTAGGAATGTAGTGGGGTTTTTTTTTTTTGTTTTTTTTAACAGTGCATTCATTTATTATCACTTCCTCCCTGGGACACGTTGACTAAATGTAGCGTAACATTTCACCTTAATGTGTTGGCTTTGTTTCAACATTGTTCAAACGTTACATCTTGGCTAACCTCTTGATTTGTTTATTTTTCTATATGCCTTTCACTAAACCTGACATTTGTGCAATAAAAAAAACACGTGAAAAATATGCTGCCGATTTAATTTGTCATTACCCGAAAATACACTGTAGATGTGAAATACACAGAAGTAGTGTAATAGAAATTACATGATTGTGATTTAAAAAAAAAAAAAAGGAAAACAATAAAATCTAGCAGTACAAATATATAGACTGGTCCAAAAAACACGTGGTATGAAAAGATTTGGCAGTTCAAAAAAAACAACAAACTAACAATATGTTTCAGTGCATTAGGTTTAAAACTATAAAACTACTTGCACAAAAGTAACAATCTACAAAATACAACAACCTAAAGAAAATAGATTTATCATATTTTCTTGATCCATAAATCACAAAGAATACTGAGGGAGGACATGGAATGTTTTACACGAGTGGAAGTATCAGTCGGATTACGTTTTAAACTTCATTATATGACCATTTAGTCCAAGAAAGGGACAAAACATCATGATCTAATTTCAAAAAAACAAAAGACTAACCATAAGATAATCAGTGACATATGAAAGCTTTTACACGGAGAAATGTGATGTGGACAAAACAACGTGGCAGCCAGCTGGCCCAGCCAGAGGAGCGTGTCAAATTAAGCACGTTACAGTAAAAACATAATGCTTCTATTGTTCGTGAAGGTTCTGCTACATTGTGATGGCCGAAAGGGACCTAAATCAGTCAAAGGGCTGAAAAGGTGAGAGAGATGGTGAGTCACAGGAAAACGTGGCTATTGATTGGCTGCTTCACAGGCATCGATCCAGTCGCTGTAAACATCCACTGGCTCGGACAGATCTGTTGACAGGAGGGTTAAGGGGCATTCCAAACACACACGACCTCCACCAAGGCTAAACAATCCTCTAATTTATTATTTTAATCCATGATAGTTCACCGGCAGGTGCATCCAGAGCTGCTCTTTGGCTTCTTGACCTGACCTTCTACATCACCGAGACCTTATCCGTCAGCCTGAAATACAAGCAAGCAGGACCAAAGAACGAGTACCTACAATCAGCCACACGTGATGATGCAATCTTCTCTCGGTTGAAAGGATACAGGTTATAGGAGTCTGGAACTCCTCCAAGCAAACGCTGCATGATATAATTCCTGTGTTGCGGGTTCGTTCCCTGGAAAACAGGTGGCATTTCAGTCACGCTGATCACGATGCATTTCTCCGCACTTGTAAAGCGTTTGGGGGGGGGGGGGGGTCACTTACATTTTGACGTCGCAGGACTTCTCGTGGTTACAGAACGGGCACGTGAACTGGATGTCCAGGTTGCCCGTCATTTTTTTCTTGGGAGGTGGCTTCCTCTTTGACTTTCTGCGCCCCATCTGTAATGTAGTGTATCTACAGGAAGAGGAAAAAAACTGCATATAACATTTACTTTTTGGTTTCCATCAGACATGGACGTGAACTTAACTCTTTTATACAGATATAGATGTGTATGTACCTGCTTGTTTGTCGTTGTTGTATTAGAAGTATTTCACGGAGCCACTTTTCATTGCTTTGCATCCATACTTTACCTACTGAACAACAAACTGTCTCCGGCCACTACCTCCACAACTAAGCCAAGTCGCGTCTAAGGACCAAGACAAAAACGCACACGTTACAGTTCATCATCAATGGCTTGCTTTTCATCACAGCTCACCTGGCTGACAGGCAGGTAGAAACCCCACCTGGCCGACACTAACATGTCCCTGTGATCTCCTTACACGTTAGCGTCCAACTGTATATATACAGCAAAAGATCTGAACTCTGGTTTTGTTACACACGCATTTCCAGTCCCGCAGCTGGGTTTTCAGCTCAACTAACGCCAAAAGTAGGATGAAGAAGGAAACACACACACACACACACACACACACACACACACACACACACACACACTAGCCCCGGAGAGCCGAAGGGCTACTGCTACACGCTAGCAAGCTAACTCGCTAACAGCTGCTAGCCTGCTGGTAACGACTGTAGGAGGATAAAAGAAAAAGGCTAAACTGAAGTGCGTGTTTGTTTCGTCTGTTGTGGCTTCCACGATTTAGCGTTTGCGTAACGCTGCCTGTCTTTACCTTCAGGTGCGTCTTCCTGCAGCGGAGGATGCTGTGTGTTCAACTTGATCCGGATACAGCAGCATCTCTCTGGGGCCGCTTCTGATTGGTGCGTTGGTATTTTGACCGGTTTGTGATTGGCTGAAAAGCGGAGACTGACAAGCCTCGTGTGTCCAATAGCGCTGGATCTCGTCTTCTAAGTTAACGCCCTCCTCTGGTGATGGCGCAAACGTGACAACCTGCAGTCACGAAGATCCAGTACAATAAAAGACTGATCGAGGAATTAAAAACATATACAAAGGATGTATAACCTTTTTTCATTGTCTATTAATGCTCCTTGACTTACAGTACTTGTTTTCTATTTTTTACTTACATCTGTTATTATTATTGCTTTAGTTTAGTTATGCACCAACCCACCAAGCAAATTCATTCTATGTGTAAATCTTCTTGCCAATAAACCTGATTCTGAATATGACATTTTATAAAACGAGGTTAAAAAATTCATTCTTAGCTGCTGATGTAGGATTGAAAGAATGTGCCCTAAGATGTGAACTGAGGTTCTGTCTTTTGGTCTTTTAGCCATTAACCAGAATCTCTGATTTGTTCTTACTTAACTGAGGGACATGTTAGCCATCCAATTACTTATTTCTGAGTTTCTCCAGAGGGATCAGATCATCAGGTGAAGCAGAGATGTGACTGACACACTAATTAAGGATCAGTATCTTTTTTGTGTCCAAAAGGAATTCAGAAACCATTGAACATGAAAGAAATATGCTGTCAAAAGCCTTCATTTTCATCTGCGGATAATGGGTTCAGATGCTGCTGTGAGTAAACTGAGATTCAGGGTCTGATGTAGACTGATGAACAGGGACATCATCACCAAAACCACACTGCTGATTAATCATCTCCTCATTTGATGTGTTTCCATGGATTCCATTCTTTGGTGACAGGGACAGCCACGCCCACCCTTTCAGTGTATGGTAATTATCTGGCCCAGGTGGGGTGACACCAAGAAGTGCTGGATGAAGCACTTGCCAACAGATCAAAATAGTGTGGTGCTCTGTATTGATAAGCATGTTTCCAGCCAGCATTTTGCCTCAGAAAAGCAAAATGAAATAGATGAAAATAAATCCCCTTTGAATATACTGGCAGCTTTTAATTTAACAGGAAAAATCAAAATTCTCTATCCAACTGAGGTAAACTGATACATCTTCATGGACATGCTGATTAGGTGGCAGGCATGCCGAGATGCCCAATGATAAAAGAGTGGTGCGCCAAAAAAAGGTGAATCGAGCTGCAATCGTGCTGCATCAACCCAAGGGTAAAGTGTAGACAAGAAAATGAGTATGTGTGTGGGGGGTTCGGGCCGTGCCACAGAGCCGCAGAAATAAATGAAACCTCCTCAAGCAGAAATACTCAGTCAAAGAAACTGCTGCTGAGAACTGATGAGGTGCAAGAGGAGCCTCAGTGTTTCACAACGTGGTTTAATCAAGTACTTTTTGTGTGAGATCCGCGGTAAACTGACATATGTGGACCGAATCCACTGAAGGCAAAAACTAATATATAACAAAATAGAGGCCTATGAAAGTGATGTGAAAATCTAAAATTGTTTCATATATTTTTAGGTGGAATAAAAATTGTAATAAAAACATTTGAAGAAATAAGCATTAAGTTGTATTTAGAAAATTCTGAAAGTGGTTGTGATCCTTTTGCACATCCTGCATAAATGTACAGCTCTTAATTTTTCATAATATTGTACAGTTTATTTTCTTATTTTATATTTCTTCAAATTTGTCAAATTTGTTATTGCTTTTTACAGTACCTGCTTTTTAGTGGCTTTATTTTATATGTGTGTGTATTTTTATTTTCTCTACTTTGCTTATTTATGCACCAAAACACCAAAGAAAATTCCTTGTACGTGAAAACCGACTTGGCAATAAATCCGATTCTGATACCAGCCATCAATAAAAAAAACAGATAATGGAACAATGAACTCCAGAAGGTATTCAGGTAGTAAAATAACACATGATAGAGGTCCAGACAAAATGACATATGCACTTTCACTTGATTTAATGCTGCAGCCATAGTTAGCATGGTATCTGTGGTTTTAATTATATAACTTATGTGAGTGGTTGGACTATGAAGATACAGATCATTTGAGGTTTTAGGGACACCATCACTATACAATATTTATTTTTATTCTTATACATTCTTACTCTTATACAGTACAATGCAGTATTAAACCATCAAAGGGAATTTTACGACTGTATCTATCTGATGGCTGCGGTCACTGGCTACTTTGCAGAGTAAGATATATGCAAAATACATGAGCTCTTAAAATGTTAGACTCTCAACTGGCTAGTTTTGTACGAGGACCCGGACACACCCCATTAAAAGTTCATTTATAATATTTATTCTCTGTTCGTGCTTAAGGATAACATTTTATTCTTTACATTTTTAAGTATCTTCTCCTATCTTTTTCCAGGACTTCTGTATGTTTTCCTGAGAAGAAGTAATTATGGGATAATGGTAAATGCTAAAATAGAATGTTAGAGTCGCAAAACTGACAAAAAAAATATCTGTTAACATTAGCCATTAAAAGCTACTTTTATTACTCATGAAATCAACTTTTAATTTGTAAGAGGAGCATTGTGTTATTTCCTCTGTCACACAGTGTCACTTTAAACATTGTTGAAGGTACAAGCTTTAATAGAAGCTCCTCCTGTATTTCAGCCAATAAAGATCGATGATTAGAAACATGAAATTAATAGGTGTAAATGGACAGGTAGGTCGTATCTTATTATAATAACACGCATGCCATAGTGTATAGTGACCAGAAATGTAGATATGATCAAATATTCATTTTCACAGGATGCCATTGGCTCGTCTCCCCTCGAGGGGCGGGGCTTGCTGCCACAACATAACGACACAGGAAGTGTCTCGGCTGAAGCTTGGACCGTACCAGCGTTCCTGATTACTCACAGGAACAGGACAGCAAGGTAAGCGCAGCTGTGTGTGTGGTGAGACATCGAGCCGTTGCACTTGTGAAATGCAAAATGAAGCAAGCAACGCTGCCGACATACAACTTGTGTAACTCTCCGTTAGCTCGGAGGCTAACGCTGGTTAGCTCGTCAGTCCCCCAGCAGGAGACAGTTACCTGCTGTAGCCAGAGGACCGGTTCGCTGCTTCTCCGTCACGTGTTTGCCTTTATACCCACCGTGTTGATACGTTGTGGCCTTAGGGAGTGCGTATGTGCATTCTAATAGTCCGCGAGTGCCGACATGTGTTTTCTCCTCTCTGCCCTCTTATCTCAGTCTGCGGAGTTATCAGCTCTGCTGCACGTGTGGCGCACCAGGCTACAGCGATACACAGTCAGTCAGTCAGTCAGTCAGTTAGTCAGTTAGTTAGTTAGTGATTGATTTCTGTGGCCCGCCGGACCGGCATGGCATCTTAACAGTATTGTTTTTTATCAGCTTGGATACTTGGAATGGATCTTCCTAAGCTCCTTATCTGTGATGGCCGCTTATTGGTGCAGCTTCTTCATTACAGGTCCAACAGGGAGTCAGACCTCAGACCCCAAACATAAGTAGCATCACTGTAGGGTAGCAAGCTGTACGTGTGTGTTTGTCTGTGAATTACGTCTTGGGCAAACAAATTAAATGCATTCTCTTTTCATGCCCATATACAGAGCAAAGTTAAACCGGAGTCACATTCCTCGTATGTGTGCAACATACCTGGCCAATGAAGCTGGTTCTGATATTAACATGCGGAGCAATTTGGTCAATATGTTTATTCCCATTTTTTCTCACCTTCTTCATGTGAGAGAGCCCAATGTTAGTGAAGGGGTTTTGAATGAGGTCAGAAGGAAAGAAAACAGAAATGTATGGGAGAAAATGTTTGATTTTTTTTTTTTTGGTCATTTGTTTTCAGGTACGGCAGTGGGGCATTTCAACACAACCTAAGGATGTAGGCTAACTGGTTATATGATGTGCTTATTTTGCAGAGTGACACCATGGCAACAGAGGGAGAGCCCACAGACTTGGTCAAAGTGCTGCACCTCCTGGTGCTCTCTTTCTCCTGGGGCATGCAGGTCTGGGTCTCCTTCATAGCAGGTATGAGGCGCACAAACACAAGAGTCACGGCTGCATCAAATGTGTTCCTGTTCCAGAACTACATTTTGATTCCTGACCCCTTTTTTGACCTTGATGTCTGTGCCTGCAGGTTTTGCATTGGTGTGGCAGGTGACTCGGCACACCTTTGGCCTGGTGCAGAGTAAACTCTTCCCTGTATACTTCTACTGTCTGCTGGGTAGCAACTTTATCAGCCTGGCTGTGTATGCTGTGTACCACCCCAGAGAGCTGCTGGACTGGCATGAAAGTGTTCAGGTCAAATATCACACCTGCAAATGACAAATGTGATTTGTTTTAATCACAATACTTGCAATTAAGTTTATCTCTTGTTGTCTTGCAGATGGGTCTGTACTTTGTGGCGCTGATCATGGCAGGTCTGAACGCCCAGTGGTTTGGCCCCGTGGCCACTGAGGTGATGTTCCAGATGAGGGAGGTGGAGACAGAACATGGCCTAGGGAACCAGATTGGCCTGGGAAGCCAGAAAGAGGCTTATGCTAAGCTCAAAGAGCAGGACCCCAAGTACAGTGTCTATAAGCGCAGGTTTGGCTGCTACCACGGGTTGTCCAACCTCTGCAACCTGATAGGGTTCATCTGCACCACAACTAATCTGATCTACACAGCTCTGAATTTATCCAGCATTTAGAGAAGAGTCTCAAGTTCAAGAACAACGTCTCGCTGTCAATCGCAGCATTTCATATGATGACATGTAAGTCAACAAGGTTGATATATATGGACTTGTGTTTAATATGTCCACAAAAGTGCCATTGTCTTCATGTAAATGTAATTATGCAGAATTTTGCCCTTTGGTAAACACTTTTATCTGTCAGTTAAGCACTTTTCAGCCTGTCAATCAGTATCTAATTAATGCCGTCTCACAAAATAGGATGTATTTTTAGTGTGTGTTTTGATTATATTGCTCCTGATCATGTCGCCTGTTAAGGTCAAAATTTCTTTTTAAAAACCCCAAATTTATTTACCACCCCTCAGGTGCTCTGTGGGCAATTTACATTCATCCCCAGCAGGGGGCGATGGTTGGACACAGAAAGTTTGCAGAGCAATTGCTGAGCACAGCATATAGCATGCTGTATTTAATTTGTGAAAAAAGAATCCAGTTATTTAAATGGAAATGTATGTGGAGTTTGAATTAACACTGTGATTTGGAGATTAAACAGCGTGCTGTTAATGTTCTTACATGTGCACCACTATTGTTTCTTTAAACTTGGTACTACAGGTCTCAGGACCAAACACTTGGTTTAATGGATTGATTTGGAAAGAAACCTTTTTTATTTATTTATTTTTTTTAATCATCAAAGATTCACACCGATGAGTGAACCCAGACCCAACAGACAGTGCCAGGATCTGGAATAGGAAGGTTTTAATTTAATTACCAGTGACGTGCATCAGGTTTTGAGAGGCCTTGAATGTGGAGAACACTGCTGTGCTGGCCAGCTACATGATGAGCGAGGCACTGTCCTTGTTCCAGCTACGACATCGGCACTAATGGATTATAATGGAGTAATTTCAATATAAAAAGTGCGGGCTGCAAGTAAATCGATGAGGTTTCCCCAACTGCAGTTCATGTTGGCCTTTTTTTCAGATATGTCCATCTGTGATGAGACATCCAGTAACCATTTAATAAGATGGGTTTTTTTCATCTTCTTGCTTTCTAGTTGATACAAATACAGGATGGAGTAAACAGAATTACATCTGAACACAGTTTGTTTTGTCGTGCTGTTTTGTCAGTCTGTAAAAATGCACGACAAAGTTAAACCAGGTGTTCTGTTAACACTCTACACTGAGAGAATGTGCTGGGCCTTTAGCTGTCCCCTCAAGTTTATCCGCTCATATCTCTTTATGGCATGACTTTGGAAAGATTTCAGGCATAATTAATTTCTTCCATGCAGCTCAACAGGTGGCGGTACTCTTGGGGAAAAACAACTGTATGTATATATAGCGATGTGTAGATTATTTGGATCAGTACAGGCATGAAGAGCATGATGAAAATGTACACTGCTTAAAAAATTCCTCAATTCTGGGTGTGCAAAGTAAAACACGAGGAAATGGGGAAACAAAATGAAGTGTTGGGGACATGCACCAGACAGGTTCCACCTTCCTCCTTCATTCCGGACCCACACAAGGAAATGAATGCGTGTGTTTGTGTAGAAGAAAGAGAGCCACCGCAGCAATCGTACACTCTGATGCATCTAGACTGCTGCAAGTTCAGGGACCATTGTTTGGAACTCCAGTATTACTGCAGAGCAGCCCTGCAGTAATATGGTGTGTTAAATTAATTATGAGTCTGGGAGTCTCAGGCAGTTTATTCAATCATCTCTAATGTAGAAATGTAGACCTAATTTGCAATTGTCTGATCTCAGGGATGAATATGCACCTACGCAGCATAAAAACACTGGGATCCAATAGAAGGTTAAATTTATCAAAGCACATAGGCCGCTCAGTTGCATACAACCATTAATCACACGCACTCTGCTTTAAAGTTAGAAGTGATTATCAACCTTTCTGCTGTCTTTTCCCAAAATAAGAACGAAACCATCGAAGCACATAATCATACCAAGATCGAGCACTGAAGAGCGCCATAGGTTCACTGAGTTCCACACATACAAACATTGTACAGGTATTTGAACATGACAAAAGAGATAAATGCCATAACTCATGACGGAGTACCACATACTGTATCCTTTAAATACTTTTATGCCTACTTGATACCAGTGCTCTCTTTTTGTCTGTACACCTCATTGCGTGTAACTCGTTGGGATCATCTCCATGTGAGGCCATGTGAGAAAAACCAACTAATTAATGAATTAGACCAGCAGCCTATAATTTGACTAAATAAATGAGACTGATAGCAAAAACCCCCTGAGGGTCTGGCATGACGAAGGCCTCAGTTACCCAAGTTCACTGTGTTGCAATTTGTGGTTATTTAACTGATTGCTGTGTGTGTGTGTGTGTGTTCCAGCTGACTTGATGGCTACTTAAAGGAACAGTTTCACATTTTGGGAAATATGTGCTTTGCTTCTTACCAAGAGTTAGATTGAGATGAGAAGATTGATACAGATGTGCAGACTCTTGTGCTTCCCCCCCCCCAAAATGTGGAGCTATTCCTTTAAACGTAACAGGGTAGGCTACATGCTCAGTGAGGGAGGAGTGGGGCTCACAGGGGCATTATAGGAATAATACCATAGGAGGGAAAAATATCCTAATATACAGTATAATAAACTTACTACTGAGCCTTTCTATAGGATGTTAAAGGATAAAAACAGGCCAAACAACTATAACCTCCAAACAGAACACCGCAGATATAAAACATTGCTATTGTACAACACATAAGACTATTTTAAACGACTCCATAGGCTGCAGACACTCGCTCTCTCCCCTGCAGAGATGTTGTGAAACTTTTCCTGTGCTGTCGGCAGGGCGTGCGCGAGCGCGAGCGTGGTGGCCGCGCGCTCACGTGCGCACGCGCCGGGCGGACAGCCCTCGCCCTCGAGCCCGGCGCAGGCTGTGCCGGCGCGCGGCGGCGCGCTCACTCTGTCACCGCGTCAGCGCCCAACTCAACTCAACTCAACTCAACTCAACTCAACTCAACCCTCCAACCGACGTCCGGACACACCGGGAGCAGCCGCACGAGTCCGCCGGCCGAGGAACGCAGGAACGCAGCCCCGTCGAGGAGAGGAACGCGGGCCGGCTGCTGCTGGGAAGGATATTTGAGGTGTTAGCGCTACATTCGTGGGGCTACTTTACCCGGCACCTAACCGCCGGGACGGCAGACGTATTAAAGGGCACCGCGTTGGAACGTCGGCTTCCTTCACCAAGAAGGTAAGTTTGCTGGAAGTTTGCAGCGGGGTTTCCTCGCATCACTCAAGAGTAAAGTCACGTTTCCTTTTCATTTAGGCTAACGGGTTTATCATCTCGGAATGGTGGCGCGTTTCTGTCCGTCACGCTGCTGTCGCATAAAGTAAGGATGTTTGGCACAAAGGGAATGAATGTCCCCTCCAGCCTTTATCGCCCATCCATGTTTGCGTCTTCGGTCCTTCCCCTGGCGAAAGAGCTGATGTGACAGCTGCCAACTAATCGATAGCTGGCTCCTGGCACAACAAGCAGTGCCAGCTGAGGGGCCTGGCAGCACCACAATGGCCTGTATTGCTTTCACCGGAGATCATGCTACTCCAGCCTCCTGCTCTCCTCCCTGCTGCAGCTCAGTGAATGTCTATTCTCACCACATGGAGGATGCCTGTCCACTCATAGAGGACTGTCATCATACCAGGTGCTGATGTAGTGGGGGTGGCTGATATCTTGTATCACATGCTGATCCATGATGTTCCCAGAGAACATGTGAGGGAAGAAGGCTCAGTGGCACTGCTTTGAATTGGTGTCAACTCAGAGGGGAGTTGGCGGGCACAGCGACAAGAAAACGCCATGTACATTATAAAATAGAGTGCCATTTAAGAAATGTCTTTAAACACCTTATGAGCCTTTTTAGCCTGCAGACGCCCCGAGCTGCATGTGACAGAGTTGGAGTAAGAAAATAAAACAATGTTTGAGTGGTGGGTCGTTGCTATGGGATCTATAAGTACACACACACCAAAAAAAAGTCCCCTAGAGACCCTTACTCAGCACAGGCGTGTGATTTGGGTATTCACAGCCAATATCTTGATCGCTTAGACAGACTAGAGAGTTATGACTTGAACACAGGCCTTTAAGCAACGCTGAGAGAACATGAGCACTGTTTGGCCTGAAAGCAGTGTGTTTGTAGGGCATGTACCTAGGCCAGGCTTCAGATTTAGCGGTGAAGTAAAGTTTTGAAAGACTGTTGAGTTATTTTCCTCATGTCGGTAAACGGCAGCATGTCATTACAACATCAGCCAGCACGCAAGGTTGCACAGGCGGCTATGTGTAGAAAGTCTGCTTCACGCCACGGTGGACTGGACTTTTAAATGTCTGCTACTGCAATTACACAAAAACAAAAGCAATTTGGAAGCTTTCACTCGATCTGACAGCTGGCCTACTCCCCGTCATGCCATTTCAAAGCGTGCATCGCTTCCGGTAAGTCTCAGAGATGTTGCGATGTGATCATCAGACAGCAACAAAATATTCTCTTCTAGCACGTAATAAATAATTCACGAGTGATGGGGTTAGTGGTGTGCAGTCCTGTGTATAATGCCATGATCCACGTCAGGAACGCGGACTCGTCCTCTCTTAAACCTGGCACTGTCGTTATTGTGAGAGTAAACGATGTTGCCAGGCTTCTGCAACTCCTCAGTAATGAGCCTCCTCTCCTCTTCTTTCTTCCATAGCCCATGGCGGTATAGTGTGATCTATCCCGCTCTGGAGACCTCTGGCCAGTTAAAAGCTGAGTGAACCGACTGCTTTGACCACTAATGGGTCTTGCTGGCAGCTGACTCCTGGTCTGGTCTCCACGGAGACGAGTCTCAGCGGGGAGAGGCGGGGCTGAGGCACACAGGTTGATCAGCTGTGTGTGTGTGTGGGGGGGGGGGTAGACATGGGCAACCCTCTGCTCTGTCTTTTCTCACCCAACGCTGTGTGCGTCTGCTCTCCCCTCCGCCCATTGTTTGGACGACTGACGCTAAAAGGCTTAATGGCAGGTACCTGCCCTCAGGAGAGATTGCGCTGACTGAGATGAATGATTACAATGAAGCAGATGGACAGATGGCACAGTGTCCCGTAATTTAAAGCTATTGCAAACTCTATCTCACTGTTGTCTTTTTCAATGCGATTACAGACCTTTTCAACGGCGTCGTAACAGGATCACATTGATCACATCTGGCTAAGTGTTGATTCAATAGTAGATCAATAACAACTACACTTTGTAGCTGAAGTAATATGCCAACGAGTTCAGCATGGTTGATTCTAAGTTGATCAATCGATTCATTGATGAACAGAACATTAGTCAGTGAGGTGTCTTAGGGGTTAAAGATGCCCTGTGGTGTTTTCTTGTAAACCATCAAGATTTGTTTACCTTTTTGGTTTTAAACACACTGATGATTACTTTTTAAGTTTAAAATATTTAAATCGTCACTTGTTCACATCACATGTTTGCTTGCCATCTGTCTTCTTTGCCTTCTATTGGTGCCCTGCTTCTTTGAGATTGTTGCTGTCGCTGACAGGGATGTGTATCGCATCCATGGGTGTATTATAAGAACTGGATACCAGACCCAAAGATTCAGTCGAATAGGAATTGCTCACCTGGTGCCAAACAAAGCTTCTAGCTTTCAGGTTTACTCCTGGGGTATGCACAGTAGTGTTTCTCCCGCTGACTCTGCCCACAAGTTCCCGCTCGCCCCATAGACTTTACATTGTGATGTGTTGTGGACTTTCTAGCCGAGACAAACTACTATTTATGGTGGTGAGAAACACTGTTGAAATGAAGATCTTTGAGAACAGAAGACATTGTCTTTGAGCGCTTTATTCTTGCAAGAACGTACAATGATACAGAGAGACAAGCTGTTTGCAGCAAAGTACCAAGTATCTGCAGTAGGGAGAAGAATTATAAAACCCTTGGAAGCAAAGGTGGGGAACTATCGTAGGCAAAGGTGGAAGGAAAAAGGAGTGTGAGAACGGTTGGGTGTCGCTCAAGCATCAACCTGAGATCAAAAGGGGTGATACACGGTTATCTTGAATATATAAGATAAACACCCGTACTGCTGCAAGATGTGAAACTGGACACAGGGAGGAACAGAGGCAGAGAAAACCTGTACACACAGTCTCAGTCTTGATCTGTTGACCATTCAGGCAGTTAAACATGTTACAGCTCCCCAACACAGAGAGAAATTAATACCAAAGAAT
>JAVQJF010101139.1:0-26921 GCA_036023855.1 Gadopsis marmoratus | reverse complement strand
GGGGGGGGGGCCCCACGAGGCCCCGCCCGCCTGGGCTGCGACAGTCAAAGAATCCCGGCTGCCTGGGAGCCGTGGGAGCAGTGGGAGCAGGGGGACCAGGGGATAAGGGCTTGGTGGGATTGAGGGGGAGAAGGCCGGGCTGGGAGATGTGGGACGGACTGGGTGAGGCAAGGGGGACCTCGGAAGGCCAGTGCTTCGAGCCTGTTCAACAGCTGGAGGGAGGGGTGGTGTGATGAAGACTGTGACCTCCTTCCCTGGCGCCAAGGTACCTTCTTCCAGGAGGGGAAGCAGGGGGGGCGGAGTTGGTGGGATAGTCATGGGGAGGTGAGCCAGCTGGGGCGAGACAATCGGTTAAAGTATAGCTAGGTTGTAAATGGAGGCAGCCAGAGTGGGGCAACCAATTAGCCAGGCATCAAGGTTAGATTAAGTGTGGGGATGTTGAATTAGACTGTATCATGTTTTATTCAGGTTTGCCTTCAGTCGATCATTCCGACAGAATTGGGGTAAAAATTAGTTAACAGATAGGACAAACAGGATTAACGTCTTGCGCCTTGTGTTTCTGTTGATGGCTAAAAAAAACTATTGTGCTCTGGAGGACAACTCGGCTCTCCACATCCTCCAACACGGAGGCTGCACTCCTTTGTTTCCACACGAAGCATTAAGCATCTGTTAAATGTGCTTGCCTTTGTGATGCCGATCGCAAGTCTCTTCCCCAATGCAAAACGTCCACATTAGGCTGCAGAACAAACACACTGAGCAGCTGTTCTGATGACACACCTCCAGGTTGTCTTGTGCGTGAACTTCCAGCGCTACTGATGCATGTGTGCGCCATCAGTGTGCAGTCAATAAAGCTAAAATTGAGACAAATGTGGACAGGTTTCCCTGCAGCCTGAGGGAGTGATGAACACGCAGCAGAAGCAATTCCAGCATATTCCAGTAACAGCCGTGTGTTTTGCGGCTTGTTTGTGTTTACGTCTGAGAAGAGAAGGTGAAAACCCAACATCCCAGGTCAATGCCACAGGAAGTGTCTGTGATGTTTCTCGGCATTGCATCGGCCTGTTTGTTTGTTTTTTTCGGAACATCCCTCAGAGCGGTGAGTCAGATTGTTTGGAGGACAGCTGAAAGCCCAGTTAAGGAAGAAGTGAATGGAAACATTCAAGCAGGAAGATGAATTGCTGGGAAATTCTTGCCAACGGACCTGCACAATACGAGAAATGCTTCAAATGGAAATCCAAACAAAACAGGACGGATGATTGATTTAGCCTGTTTCGGTTCTGATATTTGTGCAGAATGAATGCTTTTGATGTTTATTATGAGTGAAGCAGGTCTTGATCCAATGAACCATATTTCTCCATTCACTGAAAAATATAAAATAAAAAAGTGTTAGTCATCCATCATCAATCATATCAGAATTACATGGTTAGAACATTTTAGTTTAGTTTAGAACAAGTTTAGTTTATCTGCATGGTTGTGACCTTGATCATTACAAGGATAGTGCCAATTTAAAATTGATATCCCAAATCAGTCTTAGATCATTACATATATGTTTCATGGTAATTCGGTACTAGGTTTAATTCAATTCAATTCAATTTTATTTATATAGCGCTATATCATAACAGAGTTATCTCATAGCACTTTTTAATATAGAGCAAGTCCAAGCCAACTCTATATGTACAGACCCAACAATTCCACCACGAGCAGCGCTAGGCGACAGTGGCAAGGAAACACTGCCTTTTAACAGGCAGAAACCTCAGGCAGAACCAGGCTCTTGGTGGGCGTTCATCTGCCTCGACCGGTTGGGTAGAGAGAGAAAAAAAGAAGATATGGGGGGGGGGGGGTAAGGTGAGAGCAGGATGAAAGAGAACATACGGTAACACAGTACAATTCCACATACAACCAAGTTAATGTGCAAAAACGACAGAAACAAAGGCACCCCAAACCCTTACCGCCTACCGACATGGCTAACTAACCTAGCTAGTCTTCAGTGGCTTGCCGAGCTCAAGGCGACTTTAAACGCTCAGGTGCACCTCATTGAACTATCAAGACGTAGCACACCTGTGCACAGCTGGAGAGGACAGGCCAGGGAAACACATGCAGCCGTAACAATATCACATGGGCTTTGGGAACAAGTTAACTTAACATGCTCACCTTGCTTCTGTAAAAGACCTCCGCTTGCTTTCCAGATTGTGTCCATCTTAACTCTCTAATACTATCTCGTAATACCCTTAGCTGAGGTTCCTTCAATTAAAGCCATGCGCCAGTGACAGAGGAGACCACCCAGACAGCTTCAGCACTATGCAGACAGCGTCACTACTCTCCTTGAGGAGCTACAAACCACCAAGCCAATGCATTTCTGTGTCCAGTGGTTACAGTATTGTGATAAAAACGGTCATTTTGTCATGGTCTATAAAAGCAGCACCAAAGAAATGAGTGAGGCTGTTGTTTCTGAGCAAACTGTACTGAATTTAATTGGCACCGTAGTTGGTTTTGGAGGGGAAAAACACAACTCATGTGACAACTGGGTCTGGTCAGGCAGTTGGCCTGAACATGATGGCTGATTCAGCCCCTGGCATATCTTCTCTGCCACATTCCTGGTTCAGTCAGCATTTTTTGCATTTTGATTTTGCTAAAACGCTGACGGGACCTCTAGCATATGCTCAGGAGCCTCCTCCCTTTAACGGGCTGCCTCTTTGCCCGCATTAAATACATGAGAATCAGTGTGTTGCCGAGGAAGAACATGGATCGTCAAGGAGGACAAGGGATTGGTGACACTAAGAGGGCATTGTCTATAAAGTACAGTGCAATGTCCGGGTTTAGGTTCTACAACAAAAATTAGTATCCTTGCAAACTTGTTTTAGCTATCCCATTTCAATAAACATGATTAAATGGGAGAACCAATAGTCATTAGGGATTGTATTCCACTGCCTTTTCACCAGCCATTCAAGATAAATCTGAGGGGTTGCAAGACTATTACAAAATAGGACATAAGAAATTAACTAGTTGCATGCATTTGTATTTACATTCTCCTCTAATTATATGAAACATTAGATAGATTTTCCTCCTGAGGCCACTAGGAACTTTGGACAACATATATCACTTTTTGGTTGAACTGCTCACACCTCACAGACACTGAAACCTGTGAAAAGAGACAGAGTAGACAGTGTCTCTCTTTATAGTGGCTACAAGCCAAACACGTTGGGACCATTGTACTAAGAAGCAGTATATCTGTTTTTTTTTTTCAACATTCTATTACTTAATTTCTAGTTTTCAAAGTGTAATAAAGCCTTCAAACTGCTTCTTCTTACTGCCACTTGGGGCTGCCAAAGTGCAAAATTAATGTACCTTCAATCTTAAACACACACATCCACCGTGCGTGTGTTTGCACTGTGCAGGCGTGTTTTCCTCCGAGTTCGTTTGATTATGTCTTTGTCCATCATCAGGGGGCTTTTAAGTGCAGGAGCAGAACCCCCCCGATCCCATGGTGACATAATGTTAAGACCCAAACTCCACGGGTAATGTAGGAGGCTGTGCGGCTTTTAAATAAGCAAGACTTAGATGGGAACAGAACCAAAGAAAACACTATATATCTAAAAGCCAGGACTATACATTTGTTAATGTGCTGGTGGAGAAAGAGAGAATGGGACTGCATACGAGGTATTAATTCGTAGATCACCGACATAAAGAGAGATGGTCAGTAAGAGCTCCAAAGGACCTCGGCAAGACAAGAATTTGCAAACAGCCGACGTGTTGAGAAGGTTAGAGGTCCTAAAGCGGTGGGAAATAAACATGGCAGCAGCAGACTATGTGCTGGATCGGGGACATGTTACCGACCATGTTACCGATATGTTACCGACCATACATCGGCCTCAGGTGTTTTGATGACCTTGAGCAGCTGATGGAGGTTAACGGAGGACACAGTATGTTGGATGCTGCAGCTGGATGCTGACCAGTTCACAGCCTCCCTCAGAGATAATATCATAGAGATAATGGACACAGAAGAGGAAACACCTGAAGTGGGTCAGCAGCCGGCTATCAGAGAGCAGGACCAGAGAACAGTCATCACAGGGTCGAGAGCGCAACCGCCTCTCTGGCTGCTGAATCGGAGGAGAAGAAAGCAGAAGAGCTTGAGACAGACATCCAGACCAATGCTGAGAAGGACGGCTGGTTAAGACGTGTTATAAATAAATGTTACTTCAGTAATCAATATATGCCTTTATGTATGGCTGATGGTTTTCTCACCGTCTAAGAGCCAAACTGTGACTCTTCTGTTTCACTGTAGTTGGTTATTCACAACATCCTACACACACAAAATGGGATTATGGAATCAAACAAATTTGTTATTTCAAAATTTTTTTATAATTATTGGAAAGTCCTATTTGCAGTTTTGTTCCTATATTTGTATGCCATTTCATTCATCCACAATTACACCAGAAATATAACATACTGGACATCAGAAGGTGTGGTTCCTGATCATTGTTGTACTTGTTATTTAGATCACCGGGTTCCCCAACGTGAGGGTCTCAAACCCCAATTGAGGTTGTCAAAAGTTCACAGGGGTTCACAAGGCAAAGAAAATCTATATGTCTCAGCATTTAAGTAATTCCTGTAAAGAAAGAGTTTACCGCCACCTCCAAGTTATTTGTAAGTATTTTTACAGTGTGGTATGCCTACTTTTACTTAGGATAAGGATTTGAATACTTCTTCCACCACGTCATATTATAGTCAACGCTTTGTATTTTTAACCTGGTCTCTCCTGATTAAAATGCTTTTAACTGACTGAAATGTACTCTGACCTCAGCTTCGACTGCGCAATATTTTCTGCACTAGTCATTCATACGATTTCATTTCCATTAGTTCAAGACTGTTTATGGTAATACAAAAAATATTTGTGTATGCTAAAAACATGGACACACTATTTCTGCTAATAAAAAGACAGATAGCCACCACTACCCCAGAAGCTTCCATGACTTCTCAGTCCAACTGTGCTTTGTGTGACATGTTTTGCCCACCCAAACACAAAACCACAAAGGAAAGCAAAAGTCCAGATAAACACACGCCAGCAGCGTATGTGTATGTAAAGCAGCATTTACAGTTGCTGTATGTATTTACGTTATTCTAAAGTTCTACATTTTATATGTCCCTGTATTTATTGCTTCTGCTCTTGAAGTGAGTTGCGAGTGGAAAGCTACACGGAGGTGAATGAGCTGCTTGTTGACTTCCCAGTGGGAGCCTGAGAGACAGATAAGAAGCCAGCAGTCTCTGTGGAAACTGAAAACCTCACTTGGTGCCGGTTGTGCAAAAACCACAAATTCAACAGAAATACAACAGACGGCAAAGGAGGAAGTGGGGGGGGGGGGGGGTAAGATGATGCAAAAATAGAAAAACATGTGACTTATTTTAACATGGGAGGACCTTGAACATCTCAGAATAAGATAAAATAAACACCTGATTCGTATTCAAAATGTATGCGGTCAACCATTCTTCCTCACAGGTGTCTTTATGTGTTTACAGGGAATATTTTTGGAGTGAAGTATAAAGTAAAGCATAGAGATTGCTGTGTTGACACACATGGGCGGAGGACGTATGCATATCCTTTGCTTAAGTAAAGATCGTGATAACACAATGTAATAATTAAAATGTGTGAATTCAAAAATGAAAAGTGAATGTAATATGCAAAACACCTCCTTTGAGATATATAATCATTATTAATGCGTTCATTTGTTTTTTTACCCTCAGCACTTTTATCTATAACAACGCATTACGTGGTACAAGCTGTTTTGTTTATAAAACCTTAATCTGCGAAAGTAACTAGCAACTATGGCAGTTGTTCAAGTTTAATGTTGATAGAGTACATTTGTTCTTTTACTGAAATGACGATTAAGGTTTCGAACCCCTCAGCTACAGAAGAGGGGCCACAGGGCCTGAGAATAGTAGGAAAACCAAACAAACATACGTCTTGACACCCTCTGTGTCTAAGTGCAAATAAAGTTGGAACAGGAGATAAAGCAACTGTCGGTACAGTGCAGCCGTAAAAATAACACTACCATTGCCATGTCTGTTGGCTAATTCTATTGCCATTTAGATTTAAGAAAAGCAAACCTGATGGATGGGCCTACAAGTGAACCAAAGACAAATGGAAATGTACTGCTGGTACCTGGGAGACACAGTTTCCCCAGATTTAGCCAGAGGATGTGAAAAATGTACATGGATCGGTCTTAATCCTGTAGTGGCTGCAGCAATCACCTCCATAAAGAGGGTGGGTGGGGGAAGAAGAAAACTCTTGGCCGTTAGATTTATAGACAGAAAACAGGCGCTGTGTGACAAGAACCTGAAGCTAAGAGCAAGCAAATTCACAATCCTTAATCACCAAATTGGGAGTTATAAATTCACTGGGTTTTTAATAGGCTGTCGACACAGCGGAGTTTACCAGTGCGCTACATTTCTATAATGCCATCTCATGTGGAGGCCCACATGTTGTGTATGACAGTAAGTGTTTGTCTTTATGCCTCTGTCTGGATATGTCTCACCACTACATCCCTGCACTCTCCTTCATACCTACATGTGCTTCTTTACATCTTTGTGCCTGTTTGTGTCTTTTCTCTCGCGCCTGTGTAAGCGGGTGCATTCGTTCATGCGTGTGTGTGGCCCTGCAGTCAATGGCCCGTTGCATTTTCCCTCGATAGCCGTGAAGGAGGGAAATGACCTTTAATATGCCCAGCCTTCTCCCCCAGTCCATATTAATGTTAATCTATCAGACTTGGAGTCTCCCCCGCCATACAACACCACCAATGTTCCCAGGGCCTTGGGGTGCAATCAGTGGTGTCGAACCAAGCAGTGCTCACTGTAGGGAGGGTGAGAGGGAAAACCCCCCCCACACACACACACACCGTCGTGATGATCGGCCACATGATCTCTTGCTGATTTATTCAGATAAACAACCCGACTCAAAACACCGAAGACATCGATGTGCTCGGAGACGGATAAGACGTAGGAGGCGGACAAGTCACGAGGGTTAGAGGTTGACCTGTGACTGGACCAGCTTGGAAAAGTCGAGCCTAAAGAGCTTAAAAGGGGGCAGCGTTGTGACAGACACAAAAATGTGTTGGGTAAATTGACTAATCCCCATCACTATTAGTACTGTTGCTACTCATAATGCAGTTTACAGGATATACCATTGAAGATATACCATTACAATTCTTAGTCATTTTTTTAACAATAGCTCCTTGATTGATAACAAGCCAGCAACTATTGATTTTGCCAGAGGAAATGACAGCAGTCTCTGGCATTTTATCCGATGCAGCTACCCAGCTAGTTAAGCTAACATTAACTCTAAACTTTTAACTCAAAGTTTATCTCTTGCTATCACTTCAATATGTAAGAAATTCAAAGCTATGAAAGGCCTTCCCTGCCTAGTTATAGTTACTAACATATGATGTCCTAGTGAAGCTGCAGTTGAGCACTGAGGTTACACTGTTCAGCTTCCATGGAAAAATGTGTTTACCTGCGTGAATATTTACCCCAGAATTGTATGCTTAAGGAATATTTAGTTAGAAGCATGAGGGAATCTCCAAAAGCAAATAAGCAAAGTAAATATGTAAATAAATATGAGTCCTTAATTGAAAAAGAACTAACCGTTCCATTTTAAAGGCCTGAGGTTTGTGGTGTCCAGTGAGAATTTAATTTGATTTGAGTAATAAGTTTTGAAATGTGCGTAATCTAACTTCTTCATCTCTTACTGGCCTGATTTCACTACGGATTTCGCTCTCACTGTTCGCTGCTAAAACTGAGGCAAAACTAGGTTATAAGATAGAGCGGATGCAGCTTTAAGTTTAAAGATTGTGGTGAGGTTTATTAACTATTAATGGGCAAAGAATGTTAGAGAAAGAGTGAAGAAAAATGTCCCTTTCCCCAAAACGTACAGTATGCATGCACAATTGCCGTTACTTGTCCAAAATCTAGGCTGAACTCCAGTGATTCTGAAGGAAAAGGAGGGAGAGAAAGGGATTGAGAAAAATTAAAAAGGAAGATTATAACTTCTTTTGCTGACAGAAATAAATTCTCAGTCCATTACAATGTGGATGGATGAGAGAAGAATGACAGAAAGAGAAGAAAAACATCCCTTGGCAGGTCATTACCATTAAGTTAGCGCTGCAAGTCCAGTGGTGCATTAACACTGGATGGGGGTAGAGGTGGTCGAAGAGGTGGGGAGAAAGGTTTCGGTCATTTGGGTAATCTTTTTGCAGATCTGGCCACTTGGTCTATGCT
The DNA here is from genome assembly GCA_036023855.1 of Gadopsis marmoratus. Lineage (NCBI taxonomy): Eukaryota > Metazoa > Chordata > Actinopteri > Centrarchiformes > Percichthyidae > Gadopsis > Gadopsis marmoratus. The sequence continues at coordinate 18,656 of JAVQJF010101139.1, read as the reverse complement.
AAGTGCAAGCTGGGAGTAGCTGTTTTGAGGGCGGTTTGTGGAGACAACCTGCTAATGTGTTTTTTATTTGTAGCAGGGAGATCTTATCAAGATGCATGGCATAAACAGTGCGGACTGTTTAGAAATCTCGTTACATTTCACCTTCGACTTGCAATCAAGTCTTTCCCTCGCTCCGCCTCTGTTATTGTTCCAGTACGTAACTCCCCTAAAATCCCGAATAAACATAACGACATAACGAATAAACTACACCAACACGCAAAAGACTTGCATGCGAACATTTACTACATCCAAAAGTAAACTACATAATCTACTCACTGTTCTGCACGCGGCGGTGCTGCTCCGCATGTTGTCCGGAGTTGTGATGTGATGTCCGTTGTGCACCACGTGATTGGATGATGCCTTTATTCGCCCTGCGAAACTCAAGCTCTGCACTTGTGCGTCGTATCAATCTTTTTATCTAACTCTTGGGGGGAAAAAAATAGGAATCCTGAAATGTTTAACTATGTCTTTAACTTCAGTGCTAGAAACAACCTTCTAATACAATACAAACTATGAAATACATTCAAATATATTCATGTTAAATTGCTATTGTAATTCCTTGATATGGCCTGAGTGTTTTACATTTTCCTGTCTAGAATCCAACTCTTCGAATTAATTCCATAACAGTGGCTGTTTGGAAGTTCGGGCCCCCTGAAAACCGCTAGGCAGCAGCTCTGACACAATATTTAATAAATATATATTTGACTTGACTCAGCCTTGACACATCCTGACTCATACCATTACTAGAGGCCGCACACACCTCTCCCTGCAGCCTATCATAACACTTCTTCGTCATCTTTTGTCTCATTTTTTATTTCGTTGTTTAATATTTGCCTTCCATGTTATTTTTCAGACTAAAATAGACATTCTCCTTCCTGTTTTTGCTCGTGATTCCATCTCGCACACGTCAAACAGTCCGACCAGGTGGTTCAATACATCAGCTCCCATCTGCCGTCACTCCGCACCTCACTGCGGCGAATGTTGCTGTCTGGTTGTCATGGAAACCAGTGGCAGGTCCTGTATGGCCCCCGCTCGCCGTAGCGGGGCCCTATGCACCATGTGCCTGTGACGGCCAGGAGCCGGTGGTTTGTTATGGTGTGTCGCCACCCTCGGCGAACCACACCGCCTTCTGTTTGTTTGAACAAGGCCCCCGATGCCCGGCTGTTCCCTTGCTGTGGCGGAGAAAAACGAAATGTAAAAAGCTGTCGTAGCTCAGCTGTCACTGAGAGAAAATGCTAGGAGAGCGAAAGGAAGCGGGGTAAGAGCCTATGAAGAGAAGGTACAAGGAGGGAAAGGCAGAAAAGGGGACAAGAGAGTAGGGGAAGGACACAAAAGTTTGATAGGATAAAGGAATGGAGATTCAAATTGATGGACAGAGAAGAAGAGTAAGGATGGAGAGAGGTAGCTGCTGCTATAAATGTATGTCAGGAGGACAAGTGAGGTCTGTCACTATTGCTGCAGGGTGGGCCACTCCCGTTTCCATGACTAATTGAAATCTTCCACTGGACTGGTGAGGCCTCGCTACTTTCCGACGCCACCCATCCCTCTCTTTTTTTTCTGCCTCTCTGTTATTTTCCCCCTTACCCTCTCTCAGGGAAGCAAGTATCTTTTCTGAGTAGCCAAGCAAAGCAAACAACTAGCCTCATCTTAGTGCTCCCTTGTCCACCTGAAAATGATGGGAAAATATGGTTACAGGAAGAAGATGGATATCATTCTCATGTCTGTATGGCAGATATGAAGCTGAAGCAGATTAGCTTAGTTCAGCTAGAGGCACACTAGCTAAGCTAAGCTAATCGGCTGCTGGTTGTAGCTTCATATTTGGAAGGCAGACATTTGGGTGTATCCATCGTATTGGCAACAATTTCTTTAAGATGAACAAATGTATAGTCTACAGTGCCACTGCATGATACTGCATATGCAAGTAAGGTTGGTAGCGACAGGGGGGCTCCCCATCAACAGTAGACCAAATAAAATCCATGCTGATATCTCTTTCCATCTAAAATTGACCATAAACTTTAACAAGATGTTCTGTGTGAGCGAGGGGCCACACATTCGTGTTAGTATGCTGGAGGGTGTGTGTGTGTGTGTGTCAACCCCACAGCACCCTGGTGCTATATGCTAGCAGGCAGTAGAAGAGGGGTCCAGTAACGGGTCAGTAGCCTATACAGACACCGAGGGGTCTATGTAATACACACCCTGCAGATCATAAGTCCATTGGGGCCACAGCTTGATCCTCACTCTGCCTGCCTGACTGAATAAGCCACATATTTATTGCTTACCCCAGTGTGACTTTGGATGTTGCACCAAACATGTCAACACTGGGGTGATTCATATCAGATGTATAGATTTTGTACAGAAATCAGTGATTAATCACGCTTTAATCAGGCTATTAAAAGCCCTGTCAAAGCTTTATTAGCAGGCCTGCTTAGTGCTAAATTGAACGTGTGTGTGCGTGTGTTGGAGACCACTAGTGACCGGGTCGAGTTTCTTCAAGCAAGAACCCGCTCTCCGTTTTCCTTCGAGTTCAGCGGAGTGCTCGGAGCTTGAAACCCAAACACAGATGATTCGAGAGAAGGCACAAGAGCATGAAACACGATTAGGTTTAAACGTGCTACGAGCAAAAGCTGCTATTTTATTACGTTGCCTGATCAAATTTATAAATTGAATTAGGTGTCTTTTATCAGTCCAGACAGCTATTGATTTCATCTCAGTGGGGATACTCTGGGATGCAGTATGGGTTATGTGTGTGGGAAGGAAAAATAGGAAAGTTTACGGGGTGTTTTGCTGTAGTGTAGTGCTTCCATATGGATTTTACAGTAGTTTTGTTACTACAGGCGTGATGGGAGAGAAAGATATGCTATACAGTCTGTGTCAGATTCAGGCAACCTCATCTCTTTTGAAAATCCGTATCATATCCCATCATCAAAACACACGCTTTTTCTGCAACTCTTCTACAACGGCTGATGGTGTTTTGCTGTTTCAGAAAGCAGAATCAACAGGACACAGATATGTCGCAATGGGGGATGGATTTATATACGTAAAAAATATTTAAAATTAGAAAAGATTTCCATGTTCTGTACCTTCTTCCCACCTCAGCTGTATATTTACCTCCAACTAGTAGAGACCACACAGTATTTTAGTCATGCGTGTCGGGTTAGGCTATGACATCATGATGCCAGCAGGTCTTCAGTGATGTCATGGATTAGTTTAAAGTGGTAGAAAATACCATAGCATAATTGCAAAGACCCTGCTTTGTGTGTTTACCCTGCACCTGTGTCGAATTATTAATGCAGGGAAGATGGGTTTTGTGTTGTTGTTTTTTTTAAATTGAATTCATGGCTGACTCCAGCTAGTCTATGCATGCAAAATGTGTAGGATCCAATATCTGACAAATACACTTATTTTAGAATAGAAAGATGGATAGATGATTTTACTATCACATAAGACACAGAAAATGTTTGGCACTTTTGCTTAAAGAATAGACTTAAACTACTGATAACTGCTTATGAAAATAGTTTCTCAGTCGGAGGTGCGCAAGTCTCTTTTTGCACTTCAGCAAAATGTTTTAAGGGGTGGATTTGGATTTGGTGGAAGTGCCTCTACTGACATGATTATATTATTTTCTTCCAGGTTGTGACATTGAACAGAAGAAAGCTGAGGAGAAAAAGAAGAATAAAAGATGCACATGCACGTAGACACTGAAACACACATAGCAATCATACGGTACTTCAACACACACAAACTGGAGTACTTCCCCCGGCGCTGTGTGGCACAGAGGGCCTCTCGACATTACTTGGGAAGCCACCTCGCCACACCCTCTGAACTCTGAGTGTGCAACATGTGTGTGTGTGTGTGTGTGTGTGTGTGTGTGAGACAGAGAGAATGCTGCTTCAGCGTGTGGCAGTGCGTGAGTTGTCATGACGTGGTTTGCACAGCTCACTGCTCACATACTAAACTATACCTGCCACGTTATAAATCTTTGGGGAGAGAGGCCGAGACGGTAAATAAGGAAGGTAAAATATGGCGGACTGGAGATGGAGTGAGGGTGCATGTGCGTTATTATGTGTTGCATTGGTTCGATGCAGAGGTGTATCATATTCTTGAATTATCCCGCAACAAGCAGGTGGACGATATTTAGGCGAAGCGCTTTTGCTGGTTCCTGACCAAAGCAGACTTCCAGAAGGAGCAACTGTTGGGGCTGCACGTTATGTTTTCACGTTTTATTTTCCTACGCTGCTCAGTGGAAAGAATTCCTGTGTCTACCTGCCTCGCCTGCTGTGTAATGAGGTGAAATTATCCTCAAACCTGACTGACGACGGCATCATTTAGTCAGTCAGCATTGGGGATCTGGCTCCGCGCCTGGGAGACGCTCAACCCCTGCTAGCCTTGCGCTCGCGACTGCGCCTGTGTTTTCACTCAAAATATTTTTTAAAAAGCAGAAATTGGGCTCTCCAATTAATTTCCATTTACATATTCCTGGCTAGAGTTTCCAGATGGGGTACAGGGGTGGAGTTATGGTGGGGAAAGCGGGGCGTTGGCGAGGAAACGAGACGCCATTTCAGTCACCACGTCGATTATTTGTTTATGTCATTAATAACTCCCGAGGTGCCGCGATTAATTTTGAAATTAGCCAAACGAATGGAGCTGTAGGGAGGTAGGCGGGGAGGGTGGAGGTGTTCTCACCATGGCTATGACGCACACTTTTATGTTTCCGCTGTGGTGACATTTAACGGTAAACAGTCCCCAGATTAGTTGCAGTTTATTTGCCTAACAGGTGACTAATGCCGCTACTTTGAACCCTAGCTCCTTGGATAACCTGCCTTACACTGTGTCACCTGCTCCACGGAGGCAGAGAGGGAGCAGAGGGAGAAGTGAGACATGCAGAAAAAGAAGGGGGTGGGGTGTGTAGGGTGTGTAGGGTGTGTAGGGTGTGTGGGGGGCGTGGGGGGTGTAGGGGTTGGCATAACAGGCCCGGAGACAGACGGGGAGAATGAAGCGGACAAAGTGGGAGGAGGAGGTGCAACCTGGTTATGGTGATGCTCTCATCAAGGGATAGGGTGTGTTTTTCTGGCATCAAAAATGGCTTTAGAATTGGTCATTGACCAAAATACATAAAAGTTAGCAAACAACATGGTGGAAAAGCATTAGTAACTTTCAGGATTGTTGTGTCTTTCAACTGTGGTAACCTCCTGATGGAAGGATGGGGGGGTGACAGATGCCGCCTTTTCAAACTTTATTTTCTGGCAGGCTGTTCTAGCTGTGATTTATTTATTTATTTACTTGTGGCAACAGGGCTAGATTCAGCCCCCAGGGTATCAACAGAGCATGTAAATAACTGAAAACTCCCCCAAAAAAACCTCATCTGGAGTGTGGCCAGAAGCTGGCCTTCTCCGTGCACGTAAGCCAGAGAGAGAACGAGTGATGTTGTCATAGAGCATGGAGTCAATGAGAACCAGAATGAGCAGGAGGAGGAGGAGGAGGAGGAGGAGGAGGTGAGCAAAGCATGAGGTCATGGCCCTCACAGTGAGATCCCAGTTCTCTGCTCCAGGTTTGATTCCTGCGGGAGAAGAAGACAGCGACTCTCCGGCTCCACGGCTGACTACCGTACGGTGACTGTGATGTTCCGCATGTGGCGGCAGACCTTGTCTCCCAGCCGCCACTGCCACTGTCGGTCAGTGAAGGCCACACTTACACAAGGTAGACATACAGGGACCCAGTCACAGCCGAGAGAAGCGACTGTGGAGGTGCTGACAACCAAAATGATAGTTTCCATTTGGGCTTTACTGTTGTAAGGTGAGATTGCATTTTATTGGCAGGGAATAAGGTTAGAGTAAGTACTTCCAAATGCTTTCATGTGTTTCACTATGATCCCTTACTTGTTTGTCCTAAGTAGCCCGATCTGAGAAGCTGATGTAATACTGTTACATAACTGTCTTTCCGCTGGTGGGGCGGCAGGACACTGAAAACTCTTTGCATGCCCTTTAATGGCAATTTGTCAAGGGAGAATAAAGCTATTTAACTATAACTATTTGTCACATGAGGCTGCTGCAGCAAACAACATTGACATGAGTGAATCAGCATGAATCTGCATGTGTCAGGTTATAATGGCCGCACTGTACACCTGCATGGAGTACATTATAGACATACAGTTGTGAATGAACCAGTTATTGTGAAGCAGCTGATGCCAGCCTGTTAGACTTCAGTGGTCTGCCCCCACTAACATTACACTCCACAGTTTTGGATATATGATGCCATAAAGCTACTGACTCAAGAGAATGTTGGGATATATATAGGGAAATTCAACGTGCCTTTATCCCGTAATTATCACTTGTGGCCACAGTGGCCACTGCTCAGCAAAGGTTACATTGGCTCGCTTTAAAAAAGTGCCAAAACGTGTGAACTGTAAAGGAAAAATGGCTGTGGTGAAGAGATGTGCTATTATTTCAAGCAAGAAGGAGTAATAGGAGTTAGTACAATATTTTTGTTGTGGCTCAGATCGGCCTTTTATTAACATTACAATATGTCAAACGTCTGGTATTATGGTGAACTTATATTTTTATGAGATTTGGCACCGTTTATCAATTTAATACTCATACTGGTGTCAGCCCTGAAAAACTACTATCAGTCAGTCGGTGTTGGGAGTAGCAGCAGTAGTGGTGGCCATTCCACTTCCACAAAAGCACTCTAAGTAAGTGCCTACTCAAGTGCAGCTCTAACTGAATTGAGGTTCAAGTGTGTTTAGAGCAAAATGAATGTAGTCAGTGCAGAGAAACACACTCTCGTACTGAGTCATCTGCTTCCCCGAGAGGCCGTGCCATTGCTCTTGGCCGACCACCAGGGACGCTGGCTAGGTTAAAGCTGCGAGACCCTAACAGCACTCCTGTGAACCTTAAAAACACACGGCCCTGTTCCGCCTCAGCCCTGCTCAGACATGAGAGCGTGAGACTAGGCCCCTCCATCGCCCCATTTAGGTGACTGATAGCTGGGCAGATTTTCTTAAAACAGCCACCAATTATCAGATGCTGTTAAGGCCCTCTGCACAGTTACAACTCCCCTCCCAGTGTGCATGTGTGACGGAGTGTGTTCCACTGCCCCCCCCCCCCCAACGGCCAAATGACTTGTAGAATTGAGAAATGATGAAGGACGATGGACGAAGTCAAGTAGGGTGGGCTCTAATTTAGGATTAGCATTTATTACAGTTCAGCTACTTTGAGTTTAATATTAAACACGTATAAAAGGGCGTTTTATCTTGGCTGGAATAAAGGTCGATGCAAACCAAAAAAACAGATGTTACATTGCACTTGCAAATTTGGCATTTCACCATTTATCATCTATGTAATGGATGGCCGACTAATTTAAGGTGCTTTTTTTGTGTCACAAAGTACTTTTAATGGGTTTACATAATTTGCTGGCAAGCCCTTGTTAGGTTAATTAATTGAAAATTAAAGGTGCCAACAAATGTTATGTTTACATTCAGTTTTTCTGACCAGATGTGTATCCTTGAGATCCAGCAGGCGTGTTGACTGCATTTCCTTCCTCATGAGACATTTCCAAAGTTGAATTTATTAACATTTTAATAATAAACCAAGGATTGTTTACATCCGTATTTTCTTGCTAGCAGTCTTCATTGTTAGCACATTGCTAAGCTTCTTTGTGTGCAACTTCCACCAGCTCCATACAAACAAAACAGGGACTCGCTCTGAAAAACACAGCGCCACTAATGGACTAAAATGCCACACGGTACCTTTGAACAGAAAACAGATTCTTTTACACTGACCCATGACGTAATATGGTTTCTGAAACCTGAAAAGCTGTGGATGGTTGACATAAACTGCGCATTCATTTTGCCCTTATCAGGCAGAACTGCTGTTCCTGAAAGTCACAGATCACACCAGTAGCGGAAACAAGAGTCTGTATGGGTGACAAGGATTTCAAGGGTTCTGTGGTCAACGAGCAAGACGGCTTTACGGCAGTTAAGGGACAGGTGTTAGCATGTAGTGAGAGATAAAAAGTAAGCACTATCGTTTTTGTCATTATCTCCTCATTAGGGTTGAGTTGTAGCTTCTCCTCTGAGTTAAACCATTATAACGTCTGAGACATCTGTTTGTGAGTAAACCCCATCTCACTGCAGCATGCGATACAGACTGGTTTTAATTTGAACTTTAATGCTTTGCCAACTTTTCCCCCCCAGAAGTAATTTAATTTCCTATGCTTGTTGATTTATGGAGATGCAATTTCACAACAGATTTTATTTTACTGTTCTTTTTGTATGAACAGTATTTTGCTTTTTTTTTTCTCTCTCTCTAATTCACCTCACTGGTCGTTCTCTCCTCTGCCTTCATCTCTGTTCCACCTTTTTGTCCTATTGCTGAGCCTTTACTCTCTAGTCTCTAGTCATTGCGTTATATAGCTCTGTAGGGAAACACCAAATGTAATGCAAATGAGACTGAATCTATTAGTCTTTGAATGTACTGTATAACAGGGGACTTTGCTCAAGACTAGACTGGGTTTTGATAGTGGGAACACTCTTGGACAAGCTCCAGCTTGTTGAATGAAACAGTTTAACCGAGCTCCACAAGAGGGGGCAAAACCCCCATGGGGAGTCACATCGCCAGGCCAGCAGCTATAATGAGACAGGCTTATTAAAATCAGTCCAGCTGCTTCCATTGTTTGAATCACAGCAATGATCCAGTTCAGTCCACGCAGGATCACAGTGATGCTGCTGCATTTTGCACTTGGATGTTTTTCATCATTCAATCTCTTTATTTCTCTTTCTGCCTTTTATCCCCCACCTCCTTCCTCACACCCCTATATACCCACACACACACCAGCTACACCACCGACCCACCCCCACCCCCCTCCTCGCAGGCACTGGCTGGTGTGTGTTTCATGTAATTCTCTTTAATGAGCCTCATTTCACTGTCAGGAGTCTAATGATGCTAATTAATTAATCCGCCCACCCGTGCTAAAGAAAAGTCTGTCATCCAGATCCTGTCTTAAAGATAACATATACAGTAACTTATGGTTGAGGAAATAAATCATATTGTTTAAAAGGAGTGCTTCTATATGCTTTCAGTCTCTGTGTTGCACGTGGCTGCAGGCTGTTGGTTGTACATTTACATTAAAGCATTCAACTGAATCTAGCTTCGATTCTGAGCCACATACAGGGAGTTTAATGGTAGAGTAAGCTTAAACAAATGTTAGTAGGGTTCTCGGATTGACCCAAGGGTCAGCCGTAAATGATGTGCATGCCTCGAGTAAATCATGGATTAGCTTGGGGTCTGTGGGTGATCTGTTTGTGTTTAGGGCTTGATTAAAATACGCTAGAAAACAGAAGTTTATTTCTGTTAGAATAAGATGCTATCAAGTCAGAAAAGGCAGCATTACCGAGACTTGTTTAGATCAACAAATACTTGAATTGAAATATACATGAAATACATTTGACTTGCATACTTATAAAAAAGGACAAAGGCACTTTTGAAGGATCAAAACAAGCCAAAGAAATAGGGGTCAAAAATTGAGATTTCTTCAAATTTTGTGCATTTAAGTCCCAATCTGTGATTGGTCATTGCACTATTTTTGCCCGACTGTTCACATGGTCCACTGGTGACCCATGCAGTGGAGTGTACGTGATCCGTGTCTGTCGGTCGACGTCCTTTGATAAGAAACCATGAGCATGTTGACAAATAGTACCAGATAATGGCTTTTCCAAACAGTCATTACTGCTGCAATGTGCCAACATCAAATAGTTATAATACAGCGAATGCAAAGCTGCACTTCGGTTTGATTCTCCTTTAAACACACTGACAACTTAAACAATTTCGTGTCCCTTTTGAGACATTGAATATGTAACGTCGCTGGGCTTTGTCAAGCTGTTAAAGTGACAGCTAATGTTACTTGTGGATTTTTCAGACATGCCAGGACATTTATGGAAAGATCTGCATGCATAGAGTGCTTAAGAGGAAAGGTTTGATGGTATGAAAGAAGAAGAACGTTTTTTTGTTTTCTCACAGGCAGCATCGCTGAAGGATTTGGTTTTGCCCCGCTTCTCTCTAGGGAATCTCTCAAAGTGTTCTCATCAGTTAAATAAGTGATAGTGTGAGTGCAGCCCATCTCACAGAGACCTCTCTCACAATAGCACTCGGATGTTAGCGAAACAAAAATGACTGATCCATTCCGAAAAAAAAAGTAAGGCGAGATAAAGAAGCGCATGGAATAGAGTCAGGAAATGACAGCACTTTCAGCTCGTGCTACCTGTAATGTGCCGTTAAGCAGATTCTCTCTAATGATATATAGCTTTTACAGCCTTACCTGGTTATCAATAACCCACAAGTCACATATTCTTCCATTGCATTATACGAGTGTTTGATACCACTGGAACAGACATCATCCACAGTGCAGATGCTGAGTAATGCAGGGAAAAAATCCTTGACATTCTCACTTACATCCACAGACCTCAGAACATCAAACGCCAGTCAACATGATGCAGTGATGAATGGGTCAGACTTTTTCTACCCCGCTGTTTATTTTTGGTAATCAGGGTAGACCGGCACTCCTCTGCAGGCTTCAGTGTGACACATCTAAATAAAGCTTGATGAAACGACTTGCTCCGTGGCTGCTCGCAAGATTTATACATGATTGGGAGATGTCAAAAAAAAAAGAAAGAAAAAAAGACATGATACGTAATATTGCATGTTTATGTGCTAATACAAACATTGTACATGATAACTAAAAGGTAACTAAAGAAGAAGTGGTAGGGACTGTAAGGGGGGGGGGGGGGCGGCGCACGAGAGAGAGTGGTTGAACAAATCCTACCACACATTGTTCTTGTTTGCACAGACCTTAGCAATTTGTTTGACTCCACTGCTATTGAGGCGAGACATGCCCGCAATCTCTGCATCAGCGTGCGTACATGCATGCGTGCACGCGTGAGTGTGCGTGCACGTGTCCGTGAGTGTCTGTTTTAGGCGGGGAGTGCTCATGTCAAACATCTCCTACTGTAAGCCCTGGGACAACTTTATGTGGTTTGATTTGTGAGTGCCGCAGAAAGGCCTGTGTTATTCCTCCGTCTTGATTTCCTCTGCCTTCAGACCTTATTTAGACCCAGTTTGTTTCTTTTCATTGCCGCTCATTTGTTCTCAGGAAGAGGAGGGAGGGACAGCGTGCTTACCAAAATTAAAGAAAAACTCCTCCAAAACCTCTTGTCGGAGATCTGATTTATTGACAAGAACAGCAATGAAAAATCTGTCTTTTCGTGTGTTTTTTTTGTTTTTTTTATTTGTTTCTTTTTTTTTAAGGAATTCATTTCTTTTCCCTCTCTGGCTTCTTTGCCAAATGTCTGAGGCCTGTCACTTGCCTGAGAAAACAAGAGATGTCTTTTTTCTTTCTCTCGTTCTTTTTTTTTTCTTGCCAAGCGGTGACAGCTGTAGAGAAAGGCCAGGGTGGCATGGACTCGGCGGTTTCAGTGGCACACAAGTTGCATTTGATTGGCGCCTGGCTCATGGACCGTGGCCCCGGCGTGAGTCAGCGTCACCGGGCGCGAGCATGCACGGGCATCCACCGGACTGCAACATCGCCATGGCAACGGAGGCTAAATGAATGGTGCGCTATGTGTTTTGTTTCCTGAACTTTGTTCCAAATTTCTTGCCCAAAATCGAGGGCTGAAAGTTTTGGAAAATTACTGATGAACCCTTTCTGATGAGATGGAAGAAAAACACGGCAACTAGGCACTAATGTGGCTAAAACTATGGCTAAAATGTCAGTCTGCTCACCTGAACGTTGTGCTGTGAGAGCAGTTTGGTGGAAAATGTAAAGGACGGTTTTTCTTCTTCGTGCGGCTTTAGAGCACGAAGTATTAGGAATGAGCTTTGCAAACAAATGACACCATCTTGGCAGAATATCCTCGACGCTATCCGAGGTGCCGCTTACATCATGAGTCTGTCAATCACTCAGAAAATGACTATATTTGCAGACGCTGACACTGAAAAAGTTAAGAACTATGATGGTGACATCACTCCAATCGAATTAGTCTCCGCTGGCCCTTCACGGAAAAAGGACTCAGATCCTCTGGCCTTGCCTTTGAGTCCGCCGAACATGTTTGGTGTTTAAAAAGGACACGGAGGAAAATAAGTGGGGCAGAGGCACGTAGACCTGTTTTTCCTGTGCGTCAGTCGCCGTGCCTTGTCAGCAAAAACACAAACATGACGGAATGCAGGTTTGTTGCGTAAATAGCAAAAATGGCGCCACGAGGAGCTCCATCCCAACATAAACACAGACAGGTCTCAGACTAATAGGGCACTCTCTCCAACACACACACACGCATGCAAATAAATGCAAGTAAATAACTCACTGGCGTTGCTGCCATTGAGTCTATGTTTCCAGAATCATCCTGTCAGAAATTGACAACACTGATGAGAATGAAACAATTGTCAGACACATCACATGTTGATGACTTGAGACTTGAAGCCTAAAAAGGATGCAAAGCACAAGTGAAACCTGAGCTGGCTAAGACAGCTGCAGTAATTAAAATGAAAGTGTGCCATCAGATGGACAATGAAAGTCAAAAAATTGTCCTGTCTTTTGCACTCAACTCGGGAAGACTCGAGTCAACTCGCATTTTGTCAGTTCAGTAACGGCGATTCCTTTTTAGCCGTGTCATTGTACACAGAGCCACGCGGCACCGACAGCAAAGCAGGCTGTGAACTTAACACACCGAGTCTTGGTCTCGAAATGACCGGACCACAAAACTAACTGGTGGAAGCCGAGACGGGAAACGGAGGACAGCGCGAGGCGAGGCCTGCTCCGGCGCTCTCAGCCACGTTGCTGAGTGTTAGCGGAGTCAGCAGAACATCTGGACTAACCTTTATTCTCCTGTCTCAGACTTCTGTGTTGGCGCCCAGAAACCTGTACCGAATCTTAATAAATGACGACATTCCCTGTCCAGCCTTCACAACAGACGAAGATCGAAGACTTATACCTTTCAAAAGATTAAATACACAGCCTTGATTGTGGTTTGATAATACATTTTGGTTTCAACCATTCGAGGGGATGCTTGGAGGGGGTTTCCAAAGAAGAAGACTTTTTGAGGATTTTCTCAGCCCACAGTGGACCGTACAGCCCTGTCGCTTCAAAGTCTGACAGCATAACATAATGACAGCAACAGTGAGTGACATCCGGAGTGACAGTAGAGACTTACAGTAGGGAGTTCAATTAAATCAATTTAGTTATCATGAACCTAGCAGGAGCCCTGAATGTAGCACCTCGTTGTACCCACTGAGCCTCACTCCTAACCCTGGCAGTGTCAGTTTGGTGGCAGGGCCCTCACTCACTGCTGATGCCTGACATCGATCTCAGTTGATCGTGCGATCCAGCCCTGGATGGGAGTCAGCAGCTTAGACTTACTAAGTGCCGTTGTATCACCACTCCAGTAATCACCGCTGTCAAGCGCAAGTCACCGAATACCCGCCATTAATGTCCCTATTATAGTTTCTTCCACTCTGTCCATCTCACTTTTTCCCTCATTCGCGGGGAATCATCGTTTCATAGCAGCACTAAATCATTCTTGTATTGGGGGATCAGTATTGTTTGGAAAGGGTTATAAATCTGGAACTGATGATGGAAACTGTGTATGGGGATTTAATTGAGCTGCAGTCAGCTGCAGTGCTTCAGTACAGGAGAAGTTCACATGTTCAAAACCCTCTCCTACTTTCAATGGACAGAATTTACCGGCGAAGTGAGATGTTCACCCAGAAATGCAGCTTCAACTAAAACTACTTGGATGTGTAATTTCAAAGACCTGGGATCACGCAGGACCATTTCTATGGAGGCTGTTTACCCACATGTGTTGAGGGTGCACACCTCTCTGCGCTCTGATCTGCAAATGGAAGCGTTTACATTTTATCGCCTGCTTACTTTGACGACATGGTAATTTCAGTGGTCTAAGAAAATAACTGACCAATTGCCGATAATTGTTGGGAGATGGCAGCTATGTTGGATGAGGGGCTAAAGGTCGGCAGCGATGGGCTGCTAACCAGCTGTGGATGGGTCACGAGGGATTACGTTGAGGGATGGTCAACAACAGTAAAAAAGTAGTTTAAAGTTGGAATATTAAGGGTTTGGTTAAAATGATTTGGGTGCAAATATGCTAGTATGGGATGTTTTCTTCCTTAACTTAAGGGAAAAAGTGCCACAGCGGTAATCGTCTTATTTATTATCTGAGCGTAAGGGACTAAACAAAAGCTACACCAGATAAACATTTTCATGGTTTCCCCTTCCCCCTTTTTAAGAGCTGGGATCTAAATGTTGTATTACTGTTTTTGATAATCAAATATTAAGATTGGCCTTGCCTGGACTATCTGGTCTTCTGGGTGAGACAAATGGTTGGAGTGCTTGTCTTTTTCAAATTAGGTTTGACAAAGCAAACAGCATTCTGAAGCAGAGGAGCTTTAAATCATCTGAAAAAATGTTGTACTGTCAAACTGGTATTAGGCAGAATGTAACATGTTGCCAGGAAAATAAAACAGACCAACATTATGATGTATTTTTAAAAACATTTTAAAAGCTGCGTAGGAATACCATACACAACAGTGAGACAGTCAAGGAACGGGGAATAATAGGAACCCAGCAGCTAGTTTTTTGCTGAACAGTAGAGCCAAATAAAAAAAGAAAACTGACAAGTCTTCAATCTCTAAACCATTTTTTGCTCCAAAAGACGATTCCTTGCATCATTACGTGGCTGAAAAAAAGCTAGATTTTCCGAGTGAGTATGTAATGTATGCAGTAAACACTGGGGGCTTCAATGGCAAAATGTGCTTCAAACTGTGGTTTTAGTCCACTTAGAAAGAACTGAAAACACTGCACCACATACACAGAGCTCAGACGGAGAATAGACGTTTGCTGGATGACTAAAGAACAGCAGCATGTACAGTAACACCAGCCATACTTCAGCTGGTTATGCACAGAAGAAGTGAAGAGGACGAAGCCGAAAAAAGTAAATGTGACAACAAAACCACCCTGGAAAATGAAACGGCTCTCTAT
Organism: Gadopsis marmoratus; assembly: GCA_036023855.1. NCBI lineage: Eukaryota > Metazoa > Chordata > Actinopteri > Centrarchiformes > Percichthyidae > Gadopsis > Gadopsis marmoratus. The sequence goes on along the minus strand of JAVQJF010101139.1, from coordinate 3,581 downwards.
TACTCTTTGAACGTCGGCCACTTCTGACCAGCATGTGGTTTTAAGAGCGATCCCACACTGTAATCAGTGTTTCCATCAATGCGGAGGCAGAGATGAGTGTGAAGAGGATTTTAGTATCTCAAAGTCTTGGTTGGCATGGCTGACAGTAGATTTGGAAGACGAGTGCAATCAACACAATGGGAGCTCACCGCATCCCTCGTATCAGCATTCCCATGAAATGGAATCCCTGATTATCAGTTTGGGAGGGCTGCTTTACATATACAGGCAGAAACTGTAAATTCTCTCTATTGCCATTTGAGTGTCAGTCAACTCCGACCGCTGAGTCTGTGAGGCCGGGCCCACAGCGAGCTGCAGAGTGTAATGAGCGCTTTGATTTTCCTCTGGCGGCGCAGCGTAATCACAGACTGCGGCACCACAGCGTGGTCGCCTCTCCATCTCCTGCTGACGGCGCTGTGACAGCTAAATACCCAGGTCCATGCATTCCCATTAGTCTCTTTGTGATTGGCTGGCTTGGTGCGGTTAAGCTGCTTAATTCCACATCATGTCTGGGTGGTTGGCCTGGCTCTCGACGCTCCCTATCATGTGGTTGGCACTGTAGGCATTAGAAACAACAAACAGACAAACACACCAACACTGGCTTAAAGTACAAACTGCTATGCTTTGAAGGAAAAGTACAAAATTTCCTGTACAGGGACCGAGTTTCTGCTCTAAAGGAAATTACCTTACGTTGTTAGGTATAATCCACCTGTAACATTCAGTGCATCCATAGGATGACTTTTACTCTCACAAGACAAGTGTGAACGTGTTGCATATAGCTCTGGTTTAGTTTCCCTTACTGAAACTGATTGGATAAATCCACATCCTGCCTTGTTGCTACCTGGCAATCCGGTCTAGTTTCCTCTACTGTGGAGGTAGAAATTGGTCTCCTGGCCTCTACTACAAGAACCAGAGAACAAGTGCCGGGTTCAAAGTCTTTTTTAAAATGTCCTTTAAGAATCGAGCGGCATGCAGTGTAGTATAGTATAGTATAGTATACTATAGTTCTTTATTCTGCTCAAATTGTGGAGTCGTAGTGGAGCTGTTGTCTCCCCATGAAAAAAGAACGAAAAGTCAATAGACTCCTCAGTCTGACTGACGACAGGCTGCTCTCAACACGAGAAGCTTTTTCCACATTTCTACATGAGGTTTTGTCAAATATGATGCCAGTGGATCAAAATCCACAGTGTTTTGAAGATTTTGGTAGCAATCACAAGTACATCATATCTGTCTTCACATGGAAAGTTCTGGGCCACAAGTTACCTAAAATTACAGTACAGGGTCCCGCTTCCATGTTTAGGCCCTCCATGTAAGTCCAAGCCCCCAGGGAAACACCCGGCCTAGAACAGGCAGCCTCTTGGCACTCACTCGCCAGTCTGGGTGCCTTGAGGACTGGGTAGCTCCCAGACATTTGGCCCCTGTGGCTCCAAGGCTTCCAGGTTCATGTCAGCATCCAGCAAAGGAACGAAACTACCCCACCCTCCGTCTGTCAGAAAGAAAAGAGTGGCTTATGTTTCTGGGACAGCAGAGAATAGAGGGGAATAGATAGAATTACTCCTGTGCTACACACCATGTCTGCTGGCCCTCGTGCCATAGATGTAGACGCTCGATAGTGGTTTAGTCTCACTGGTTAGTCACGGCCTGACTCACCTTGCTGACAGGGAAATCATGAAGCAGTTTGACCGCTGCTGTTGTCGGGTTGGCTGGCAGCACTGCTACCCATGAAGGTTGCAAAGTCACGGCCTCTGACATGTATTCTAAACTCTAAATTAGTCTCAATGCTCCACTATGAGACTTCAAGTCTGGGAAAACATTAATTCAATGTATCTCTTACATTATGGCATGACAAGTCATTAGCCCTCTGGATGGGTTATGAGTCATATCTCCTGTTGACCTGCCAAAGGTATGACAGTATCCATGGCTTTGTTATGAAAATGCTTGTTACTTAGCTTAACATTTACCGGAGTTAGCTTTTTATGCTGTAATATTTGGAGTCCTTGGAAAGAACAATAATCTCTGAGGTAGCAGTTTGATGACATGTTGTTAACAGCGCCAGCATGACTTAATTGAAGTGCATGGCAAAAGCTTTGGAGGAAAGATTCTCATATTTTACTGATCCACTTTCCCCACAGTGGTGCACCCTTATTACTCACCACTCTTCAAAACCCATTTCCCCCTTGAAGGAAAATTGGATGCGTCCAATTACTAACTCCCCAATTATTGTGTTCTGTGTTTGGCATGTCAACAGTTTGATTCACTCGCTGTGCTGCGCTACCTCCCCGTCCTCCACCCACACACCATCACTTTCTCATTTTCATGCTGCGTTTTCATTGCTCCCGTCATCCTTTCTGTACTCTTACAGAAGCCAATGGTTTTGGGTAAGAATGCTACCTGCAGCCACATTTACACTTATCTTATCGTATCTAGCTAACAACTAGATGCGATGTCAATCAATCCACAGATTTTAGTCCATCTCTGATGCTTGTTGTTTGCATTCACTTTTGACTTTAACTTATCAGACAGGAATCCAATTCCCCCCCCAAGATGCATGAAACATGTGTAGTTACGGTAGCGTTGCACAGACCCGTGTACGCTGTGCTGTTGCCTGTAAGATTAGTGTTCAAGGAATTCTGGCTTATTATCCTGCACTACGTCACTCTGAGGAGGGCAGCGAGATGTCAGAAAGGCTAAACACTTCATGTATATGTAGAGTTTCATATTTATTGCTTTCTCTAGTGTCCTTGACTAATTTATGACACCTTTTCACCTTGTAGTCCACATGGCCATATTCCAATTGTGCACATGCTGTAGTACACAGTCCTGATGTGAACGTCACTACATTACATGTGCCACATCATTGACGACAATGTGGACAGTTAGGGGTAGAAAGTCTGCTGAACTTTTTCTGTTTTTCCTTTTTTCCTCTTGAGGTAAGACTTACTGGTAGTGATGTTTTTGCAGCTTTGTTTGGTTAAGTTTAGTGTTTCCCTTATTATCCCAGGCACTTTCACATTCATTGTTCTTTATAACCAGGACCTTCTTGACCCTTCACACATTCTTGGCTTTTCGTATTCTGGAAATACTGTATATCTTTGCATTTTTTTTCCTTTATATTGGTGTCTTTATCATTGGTTGCTACAATGCAAATGTAACATTTGGGAACACAAATGGGTCAATTTGATTTTGAGCTTGTGAAATTATTTTACTAAGTGTAAATTTCGGCCCCTGATTAGGATGGGACAAAATTCAAACTTGTAACTTTGTGTGTGGTGCTTGTGTGCCTGAGTGTCTTCAATACCACACACAGTGTGGGAACTTTGACTTCTGTGTTTCACACAAGATTTTCTGCTTTGAATCTCTACTCAAATGTTCCCATAAGAGTCTTGTGGCGGACCACGGCGCGTGACCGACGCCTCAACCGTCGCCTGGCAACGAGGGAGAAGCCGATTGGGACAAGTGGTGGCAGGTGTGTTCATCCCAGTAGAGAGACTGCAACCACCGGGCACCTGGGAGTGGACACACCTGCCTCGCATCACTCCCTGACG
>JAVQJF010101132.1:0-14658 GCA_036023855.1 Gadopsis marmoratus | reverse complement strand
GAGCTACAGAAGCTCTTCTGTTGGATCGGACCACACGGTCCAGCCTTCGCTCCCCACGACCATCAGTGAGCCTCGGCCCCCCATGACCCTGTCTCCGGTTCAGCGGTTCTCCCTCCTTGGACCACTTCTGGTAGGTGCTGCCCCCTGCAGACCAGAACAGCCCACAGGAGCTGCAGTGTTGGAGATGCTCTGACCCAGTCGTCCAGCCGTCACAGTTTGGTTCCTTGTCAAAGTCGCTCACATCCTTCCGCTGCCCATATTTCCTGCTTCAACACATCAACTTGGAGACAAGATGTTCACTTGCTGCCTCGTATATCCACCAAGAGTGCAGGGCACACTAACACAATAGGTGGAAATAAAGCAATATCCTTCATTATCCTCTAAGCGTATTAAGCTGTAGGCCACATAAAGCTTATAACTTAGACAATCACGACTTGTTTTTACTTAACCTACTGTGATAATGGTGTTTGAGCAATCTCTGGCACAAGAATTTCCTTTGGGATTAATGACGTTCCATCTTACCTAAATAATCTTCTTTTAGTGTTAGATGAGGAGAGAAGAGAGCTAAGAGGACATTTGGGGATTTTCAGGCTGTTGGATGCTTCAACGTGTCCATTTGACGTGGGACATTTTCTGCCCTGTCTGCTTTATAACAGCTGCACGATGAACACTGAAAACTTGTGAAATTGATATTTGATCGTAGAAGCTTTCAGAATGTTCAACACTGAAATCTCACTGCTCATTGCCTGAAAGTGCTCAGCCAAGGGCACCGTGTGTTTTCACTCTTGAAGATGTTGTGTCACACTTTCGTTGACTAGATATCCTGCTGACTGAGACTCTTCATAGGCTGTTGGTATCATAAACATAATGGCATAATGGGCAAACGGTCTGTCTGCACGCCATGTACCATTTTTACAACAGAGCGGATCTCTTAATCAGTGAGGAGGGATGCAGTGGGAGTGTGTCCACAGTTATGACCACAGCAAACATATTAAAACCTGCACACCTGTGATATGAAACACAAACTGCTCGGTTGAGCTTCATCTCGGCTGCACAACCCGGTTACATGCTGTTTTTCTGTTTTCCTGACTCAAAGCTCACCAGCCCTGATTCAAAGACGCCTCTACCTTTTTCCAATCCCTCATTAAAATCTCCCGGCAGTCTAAAAGTCCAGATTCAGTCAGCTTCCCCCAAACTTTTTCTGACCTTTTTATCTTTCCAGGGAAAGTCGAGTGAGCGTGCCTGCCGTTATGCGCCAGCCTGCTTCACATTCACATTTGGGAGCTGTCCAATGCTGCCTTAACAGTGTGAACTGAGCAGCTGCAGTCAGCCGGTTGTGCAGCAGCAGCTCTGGGGCTCATCGCGGAAGTTGTCGAGGGGTTTGCGGGGAGGAGGGGTTACTCATCCATTTTCCCCGCCGCTGATCTTCCAGTTCGAAGCTGCCGGCTGTTCCCTGTAGGCTGCTGCTGCCCTATCGCATTGGCATGACAAACGGGGCCAATGAAACTTTTAGAAGTTCAGCGAAGTTCAGTGGCCATCATTGCTGTTATCACTGCTGCCCGTGCTGCAGGGGAGCACAGCTCTGCAGAACACAGTATGCATTGCAGATGAAATAGATGCTAGAAACACCTATCAACGGGTTCTTCCCGCTAGCGTAGCCTCTCCCCACAGAGCTGTTTAGCTCTGAGCTATTAGCTGTAACAGCTTAGCAGCAAAATGAGGAGAAGCAACACTGCGACATCACTGCAGCTCATGTTACACACTGAAAGGCTCAAATGTAGCTGCAGAAAGTGAAAAAGATGAAAGGTAGATGTTGGAAAAATCTCTGAAGTCTGCTGTCATAATAACAGACGAACAGTCGAAGGCCATTGGTGCAACACGGACAATAGACGTGTTGTGGAAGAGAGGAGGATGCGTTCAGACAGTGTTGGACCTTGTGTTTGTGTTGCAGAGAGAGATCTGCAAACTGTTAAAGTATCACTCCAGCCCTGTTTAAATACGTGTGTGTGTGTATGTGTATGTATATATATATATGAAACGATGAGATAAACCTGCATGGCCTCGCTCCGTTGGATATTCAAATCAGATGCCTTCTGTTTGTATCAAATACATTTAAAGAGACATGCAACGCCACCTGCTTTACATTTTGTCCTTTTTAATGAACATCTGCAAAACCTTCACCGACAGTGTATTTTAATTTGTTTCCCTACGACATCCAGTTGCTTCTAAAGCTTTTTATACTTCTGTTCAGGCAGGTGGAGCATTTCTGTCTTGGAGCCTGAACCTGATCACGTGCAGGAAATGTCGCAACTGATTTGAATAATTGTCGTGTTACATTTCCGTCAAAATGCATTTGGCACAATTTAGCATTTAACTCGTACTCTTCTTGAGCTGTGAACCTCTGCCTCGGCTGTGAACTGAAGATCACCTTTTTCCAGAAAAAGGAGAAGAGAGCGAGTTGAAAGCTGCTCAGTCCAAAGTTTTAACTTCCTGGTTTTCATCTCAGCAGCTCCTCCTCGTCCTCGTCCTCCTTTGACTCCCTGCTGCTGTTTTTTTCAGCTTCCTCGCACACTCAGGTTTTCAGTTCAACGTGCTTCACTGGCAGAAAAGTCGAGAACCGCAAGTGCCGAGATAACAGATTGACATCCCCGCCCCCTCCCTGTGTCTGTCAGTGGTTGTTTTTTTTACAGTATATTCCCTCCTCCTCCTAAATTCTGCCCCAGGGCAAGAATAACCTGACCAGCTGTATCCTTTCTTTCTCTTTCTCTCTCTCTTTCTCTCTCTCTCTCTCTCTCTCTCTCTCTTTCTCTCTCTCTCGCTAACCTAAACACTCTAAGGATTATGGGTCCAGGTGCAGATCAACCTCTGTCAGCGCCAGGAAATGAATCTATTGATTATACCTCCTTTAATATTCTCTTCTCTTTCTGTCCCGGACCAGAAGTGTGTGTGTGTGTGTGTGTGTGTGTGTGTGTGTGTGTGTGTCTGTGTGTGTGTGTGTGAGAGAAGGGCTTTATTACACACAGTGTGAGAAAGTGTGTGTGTGCATTATAATTTGTGCGTACTGGCTTCCTAATTACCAATCTGCCCGATTCTGATGGGGAGATTAAAGCAGAGAGAGAGAGAGGCGGAACAGAAAGGTGGGAAGGTGGAGGAGGGATGGACTGATGCGGTGCTGTGAAGGAGAGAAGCTGTTTCTACAACTCAGCTGATGCAGACTTACAGCAGGTGGATGGAAGTGGGGAAGGAGGCGAGGAAGGAGGAGAGCGAGGGCCCAGGAAACAACAGCCGATCACATTCTGCTAAGATGGTTTCCTCTCTTACTCCACCTCTCTTTTTGTTCTCATCCTCCTGTCTCCTAACCGCCATTTTTCTATCACTCTATCGGCACACAGACCTTTAGAAAGTCACTGTAATGTCACCCCCCCTGCCCTTCCTCCTTCAGCCAAATGTCACTTTGTCCCGCCAGGGTGTCCAGTTAGACAACATCCAGTACAGGAGATGACAGCCGGCTGCGATCCAATCAAAAGCTTTTCTCTCCTGCTCAGGCTCACAGCCCTCGGTGTCGCTCCTGCAGACGTCATCCTTGTTGCTACATAAAAGTTGAAAGACTGAGAATTTTAAGAGTCACAAATGTCAGCGGAAGAGACCGAACGGCGGGAACCGTTTTAGTGTCTCTTGGCGTCTGTCAGCTGTTCCAACACATTAGTCGTTTTGACATTTATGTGTCCAGACTTTGACTCCAGCGATCACCTGACGTTTCCGTCTTTAGTTCATGACATCTGCAAGCACAAGCAATGACTGAACTCCCATCAGCCCCAGCTGCACTATGAGATGAATGCGTCACATTTTATCTTGCTAATGTCAGGAAAACTTCTAAAAACCTGTGCTACAAATGATGACAGTTACAAACCAAACATCATGAGTACATACCTTCCCAAAAGAAAGAACAGAAGACATCATTTCCTTTGATCTGTTTCATATTTGAAGAAATGAATACAGAAATCAAAGACAAGCAAGAGAAACGTAGGTAGCACATGTTGAAATGTAGGCATTTTATTTTGACTTTTTCATTAACCAGGAAACTGCATTATCATCATTCATTATACAGTTAGGTGAAATTGGAAAGTTGGCTGAAAATGTGGGACTCTGTATAAAAATGGCTGTAATTCCTAAACGGTTAATGTGATATTTTTGTTGAACCCCTTGAATTAAAGCTGGTGCACAGAGGCAAAAGTACAAAAGTTGTGTCACTGTCCAAATACTTATGGGTTTTGCCCTTTTTCCGGAGAAAGACAACATTGCTGCTAAGCTGTTTACACGGCTAATGAAGCTAATATTCCCGTTTGCGTGCAGCCTTATTGGACCGCGGGACCTTTGCTCACACATCCAAAAGAAAAACCATGTCTCAATCGGAAAATGCTACATTTGGAATAAACGTGAAAAGTGGACGTACCGTGCACGGCGTGGGATGCTCCTGTCGCAGAGTATTCAGCATTCACTGCTTAGATATCTAATCCTTCACTCTGTAGCCAAATTTGATCCAGAATTCTTCACATCTTTTGATCTTCAAATCACCCAAAACAAACGGAGGAAACCAGGAGAGGAGTTCGAGACCCAACGGAGACGCAGATTCTGAGTGAGCTGCATAACATGTCCAAAGGACGCTCCTAAATATCCCACATGTCTTAATTGGAAAATGCTACGTTAGGAATAAGGCCCATATCACATTTGGAATATTGTGATATTCAGAATTAAAGTGGAAAAGATGTGTGCACGTAAACGTGGCTGCTGAGACTGAACCCGACAGTTAAAAGAGGCTGTGGTCGGTGTCCCCCTAAGGCCAGACAACCCTGTTTCCTTAAAGGACCGTCTCCACCTGACCAGCGAGTCCCACGGGGTCGGCTGACCCACATGACAACAAAATAAAATTAGACCTTATGTAGATAGTTTGGTTTTGAGATATCAGCCTCTGAAACTCCTGCTTCCATCTTAACAATGACACGAGTTTCATCCGTACACCAACTCATCTTTCACGAAACCTGTTTTTAGAGACTTTGACTTTGTCTGCGTGGCTTTTCATCACGAGGGGTTTGTTATCTGGTTACGTGTGGTTGGTTTTTGAGACTCCAAACCCATATTTGCCAATCGCACGATAACTGATTTTTACTGAGTTTACCACCAGCGACAGTGTGGATTCAGGAATAGCTTTTAGCTGTTTTAACCCCGTTTTGGTGAGTTCTTATGTGTCTTTATCTGCTGAGAAGGTCAACCATTTTAAATGCCATCGCTTTTCTGTTTCCCCGAGGTTAAACCTTTCCGCTTGCTTAGTGTGTTTTCACCAGTTTAACAGCCTGCAGACGGGAAGGAGAGGTTTCTGTTGTATTTCTGACTGACGGTCTGTTATTTGTCCACCACAGACACAGATGCATCTCCTGCTTTCACTCGCACCATCTGTGTGATGCCAAACACATTTTCGTGTATTGAGTTGTGAATGAACCTTGGTACTTTTATTTATTTTTTGGCCGTCTCGTCTTCTACTCAAGGATGCTTTTTCTTCTTCTACTCATCCTCCTCGTCGCTCATTTCTTTTCCTCCCTCCTCCAACGCTCCTGTCCTTTTCTTCCTTTCCTCGTTGAGATTCAGAGGTTGAGAGACGATGAAAGTGAGGATGTGCGGAGCAGCTAACGCCCTGACCTAGTGTCTACAGGCTGTGATGTCTATGTTTCCTGTGGAATCTCCATAAAGTCACATTTTCAGTAATAAAGTCAAATTAAACAGAGCAGAGAGCTCTGCTGATGCAGTGCTGTTGAGTTTGGTCCCGGCAGAACTCAGGAATCGAGTTCCATGTTCCCTGAAAACAACTTGTGTTCTTGTATTCCACATTTCTTCCTGCTGTTGGATTATTGGTGAGCTTTATCTCCCTGCGTCCCTCGGCTCAGTGTCTTCAGATGGCTGACAGTCTGCCAGGCGCCTCCCTCAGGTTCAGTAATAATTGTGTAGCTCTGACTCGCTGCTGTCAATTACACACTCGGCTTGTTGGCCCTGTAGGGATTTGTATTGGTACACCTTTATTCTAAAAGTCGCTCTTGGCGCGCTCCCATCGTACCTCTGTGGACGTATCTGCTGGAAAAGTACCCCGACGGTTCTGTTTCTGTTGGTGCAGAGATTCAACAAAACACAGTTTGCATGACGCACCTTCTGGATTCGTACAATGTGCTTGAATTGGAATATTCTCCTTGAAAAGTACTTGATTTTCAACATAATCCGGTGGTTGATTCATCTGCACAGACACTTGTAATCCGGAAATCTATAATAGTTGAAATGTAACGATCCCGTGATGTTTGACAAAGGCTTCCAGAATCTGCAAATGTTCTGGTTTGGGTACCTTGGCAACACGTTTTATCTTTGAAGGCCTGCGTTGCGGCGTGCAGGTCACGCGGTGTTGCTGCCCATCTTGACTTCGCCTTGCGAAGATTCACGGAATCACACGAGAATCCGTCTCGCTTCAAGTTCGCTTGTGGCCGAACCACAGTACTTCGAGCAGTCAGCGTCCTGCGAGTGAACGAAGCACATGGCCACGCGGACACATTTAACCTGCAGTTATCTCGGACCTTTTCCGATCTTCATTATGCACGAGTCTAGCTTGTTCCCCGCCCTGAGGGAAGGGTAATATAGAATATGAAGCTTAAAGAATAACCTTCACTGGCTGCAGCTATTCATTTCATTTGGTCATAAGACGTTGGTCTAATCCTCTATGAGCCGATGTGCTGTGACTGGTTTGAGTTCCTTATTGTCTGTTTTTATTATAAAGAAAGAAGGAAATAGGAAGAAGAGAAGCGAATGTATTTTCTATACCTAGTAAAGAAGTGTACATTTCAAGAAGCGAACAACACACACGTTTTTCTACAGGTAACAGGGTCATTGATACCTTCGCTGCTCCGCTGTTTCAGTACGACACGTAACATTCGAGGACGTGCACGAGACGGATTTAAAAACCAATGGCCACATTCAGCAGCAGATGAAGAGACATTCATTTCCCACAATGCAACTGGATTGTGTCTTTCTTTAGACCCTAACTCTGTCTGGTAAACGTCCACACCTCCAGTTAACGCAGTATTTTTCTGTTTGTACGTTTGTAGTCCACAAGCCCCAGTTCAGATATTTCACAGGCTGAGCAGTAAAGTGACTCTGACGTGTAAGATCAGTGGAGTGACCCTCTTGATAAATGTGCAGATGCTCTTCCTATATTATTATGGAATACTGGGGCGTTTTGTCAAACTGGACAGCTACTTGTTAACCCAGGGAGTCTCTAACGCACATGTCGGCAGAGAATGCAAAGTGTTTTATGAACATCCACGCGGTGTGATTAGTCCCGTGACGTCTGTGGCATCACAACATGTTATTTGCGAGACAGACAAACTGCACAGGATCCATTGGGTTCATGGAAACAACCAGGAAGTTAAAATCCCTCCGCCGACGCACCAGAGGAGACGTTCAGACGTTACAGCTACAAATTGTTCTTTCATCAATATGAAATATCCAGCTCTCCGATGGAGCTGTCCACTGAGGTTATTGAAAAGTTACGCTCTTTAGCTCGCTCTAATGTAGACTTGGTGCCTTCCTCTGCCCGTTGAGCTATGCAGGGAGTTGAACCGCCAACTCCGGCCGTGTTGTTGCATTTGCTGGCCTCAGGCTGAAACACGACTTACCTCGAGCAACAACAAGGCCACAGGCAACAACAGCGGCTTCATTCTGTACATTTCTCCTGTTTCTGTGTGTGAAAGACAGAGAGCCTTCGGCATTCGTTCAGCCATTAGCCTGATGCAGAACTGCAGCATTTATAGACCTCTGTAATAGACCGGCCCTCTCTCTCTAACACACACATAGACACAGTAACACTGAGGCACCTTTCTTTGGAAACACTATCTCTCACTATCACACACACACCGATGCCCGGCAGGTCAGGCTCGGCTTTATAATTCCATTCCTTGTCTTGTCACCTCCGATCCAGTGTTGATAAATAGGCACTGACCTGCACCGGCTGACACCTGAATAATATATAGGACACACACACACCCAGAGGACACAGACAAAGGGTGTGTGCATCTGCAGGAACACACGCACACACAGAATACAGCTGTAAATACACCCTCACTTCTCTCTCTCTCTCTCTCGGATTCAGTCGCAGCACCGTAATCGAACACAGTAAAGCTGGATTTGCAAGGCTGACACCATGAGCACAATGATCCACACACAACCCAGCAGACTCCGAGCAACATTAGCGCTCATTAGGAGTGCTGTTTGGGCCCAGTGCCCGCTCTCCTTTTCAGTTCTGGTTCTGGTTTCAGCCCAGGAATTACAACCATATCGGATGACCTCACGCTGCACATCCAATGCCCAGGTCAAGTCCAATCGCAGGACGTTGCGTCGCCTATAGAGGTGGCAGGTATGAGTGTTGAGGTCAAGGTGGTGGATGGGCATGATACAGTTGCCTCAATCTAACCGCACCGTACGGTAGTTGGCATGAGCATAGCATGCTATGATAAAAGAAAATCTACTGCCCCTGTCAGACCTTCGCTGAACAGACTGTGTGTCTTTGGATTCAGCTGTGTGTCGGAGCAGATGAGTCGGTCCAGCGTTGGCAGTAATCTTGCTGTTTCAGACGGTGGCCTAGTTCACAGCTCCCCTGCCTCTCCGCTCAATTATCATTCCATCGATAGCATCTCCTCCTCCTCTCTCTCTCTCTCTCTCTCTGCAGCACAGAATACTCTTTGTTCTTTCTCTTTCTTTGCGAGCTGTCCTCTCGTCTTCCCTCCATCACTACCTGCACTCGCATCAGATTCAGGAATCACCCGATCACCTTGAGGGTGGCCCCTGCATGTGAAGAGGTTCAGTGTTCCAGCTTTCTGTGACGCGGGCTTATTGCGTAATGAGCTGATTATTCCCACTTATATTTATGCCCAACGTTAGCTGGGATTGGCTCCAGCCCCCCCGCGACCCTTCGGGATAAGCAGTATGGATAATGAGTGAATATTTATTTTAAAATGATAGATCATATAGTGTATATATGTTATATATTTTGCACCTTGAAGCATCGAGCTACTGCTGCAACACACAAAGCGAGCTGAGAGTAACGCCGGAGACTGAAGACGTTTTGGTCCAACATCAGCGGTGGATGTGAAGGTGTCCGGTCGTGAGCTCAACCTTGAATCAAAGTGCAGTCGGCTTTGTCAGCTGATCAGGACCGAGACTGTTGCCGTGTATTTACTGAAGCCAAGAACCAGAAACTGGGTTCCAACAGTGGAGACGATTCTGCATCGCTGTCGGCTCATGACATAAAACTGAAAAATGTAAAGTTTGTATGTTTTCATCTCTCCACCTTTCTCGTTTCATCTCTGCTCATGTCTCTGAATAAACAATAAATCTGTCCTCTCGTGTTTCTGTGTCTCATCTTCCCCTTTGTTTCATCTGCTCTGACATTTCTTTATTTCCCTCCCTCACCACCTCCATCTTTCTTCATCTGTCTCCTCCTCCTCACTTCTCCAGAATGTCTTCTTCTTTGTCTGTTTTCTCTTTTCCCGATATTCGTCTTTACCCTTTTCGTCGTCGTCCTCGCCTCCCCTCTGTCTTTAATCTCACTCTGCCTTTAGCCTTTGATTTTCAGCTCGAAAATTGAAAGTGCAACATCCCTCTCCCCTTCTGCACTGTGTGGATATTCTCTACACTTCAATTTTCTACTTCAACTTCAATCTTTTGTATTATTGGAAAACTCCTCTGTTCTTCTCTTTACCAGAACATTGTGTTAGATCTCTACTTCTGTTTCTCTTCAGCACAACTGGAACAGAAGTCATTATGACCAGCAAAGCTGTAATATCAGTACACGAATCTAAGCAGGTGTGCATGAGCACTATCACGTCTAGATTAGATACAGACGAGCCGAGACGGGAAGCTGAGGGACGAGTCTGCAGCGGCATGTTCAGATTAAAGGTTGGACTGAGAAGGATCAAATGTACATGCATGAAAATGCAGGAAGCAACTGTGTCGATTTTTCAAGGACTTTATTCAAATTCAAGCGCAGTCCTAACCTTGAAAACATATCCTTGACTTAACATTAATTGAATTTTCCAAACTTTCCTGACATTGTATGAACCCTGGGAGATAAATAATGACCCTTGAGTGATATCCCAAAATTGCAAAACTGCAGTGGAAGTTCCATCACAGATGAGATCATTTTCAAATTTACAGAAATGGAATTAAAACGGTAATAAAAACCAACGTGTCAACAATCTTCAGGGCAATTTACATGTCATTAAAAAATCTGTAACTAATTGCATGCAGGGTGAAATTGTGCTCTGACGAAATGCTACTTTTATTTTTTGCGCTCCAAAGTCACTTTTCTCCTTTTCTGGCCTGCAGCAAGATTGTTCAACGAACCATAACATGCAACTTCACTACAGCAGGTCACCTTATTGATGACATCCGGCACTTTGATGAGCTGTAGCGCTGTAGAGCTACACCGCTACGTGATCAGATCCTGGACCAGCTGTTGGTTTGCAACAGGTTCTGTGGATTTTGACTGTGCGGGCCTACAGATGCTGGTGGCCTCTCCTCTCCACTGACACTCGGTTCATCGAACTGACGCATCGAACGCAGCTGATGTCAGCAACATTTACAAAATAACCAGGGAACAGTCTTGCATTTGTCTCAAATGGCGCTTTTATGCAGTTAAAGTTTTTGCTTCGAGGCGCACTCGATGTAAAAGAGCCATCAGAACAATGTTCACTGAAATGCACAAACTGTTTTAACACTGGCTGTAGAGAGCAGCCCTTCGCAGCTCCAGAGTGCTTTCTAAAATATTTTTATATCTCTTCGTATATGTGCGAGTCACTCTCTGGGATAAATGTTCCTGTCACTGTTGTGATGACACGCGGTGATACTCGCAGTGAAGTTGCACCATTTACTGCAGTTTTATGTACTTTTGCAAATATGCAATTTATCGAAACCATGTTCCAGCTGTGGGAAAAGTGTTCAAATGAATCTTATTTTATGTTTGTCTTGCAGCATAGCTCACTGTAATCAATCATATGACCATCTAGCTGTAGATTTGACTTTGTATTATATTTATAATATTATTGTATGTCCAGATGGACCTCTTGAGACATACCATGTCATTTTCGAGACGGATCCACTTGATTCCCTAAAGACTTGACATGACTTCAACACCTTAGTTATTAGTCCTCTGCATTAGAAAAGAACTTGGTCTTATATAAAAAAGTCAAAAAGCTGGCCAGCCACAGCAAACGGCCGCACAGAAGAGGAAGCAGACGTCACTCACATTCCGCTGTTTCTTAATGGATCTCTGACAAATGTAAAGAGTAAAGAAGATGTGTGGCTAACTGCACAGTTCAGCCCAAGAAACGAGCTTCTTTTGAGCCATGCGACTTCTGCTTGTGGCTGCAGGACGTCTCTCTCCTCCTGTTGTTGTCGTCTATCTACCGCTGAAACAAGAGACGGGAAGAAGTGATTTGTTTCTTCCTCCGTAAAACCTGAACCCCTGTGGAAGAGTTGTTGTGCTACGAATCAGGACAACATGAAATAAAATGTCTTTAACCTTCCCCTCATTCATTCAGGATGATCCCAGCCAACCACAAGTACTTCCTGCTGAGCGACCTGGCGTCGTCGCGGGACTACGAGCTGTGTGTTTTGGCCGTCTACGATGACGGGATCACCGCCCTGACGGGCACCAAGCTGGTAGGCTGCGTGTCCTTCAGTACGGAGACGGAGTACGGACGCTGTCACTCTATACGAGACCAGGCAAGTGTGTTAACGTTACACCCGCATCTGTCAGACAGCGTGTAGAGCTGAACAGCCGGAGTTTGGATGAATGATTTATTTCAGCAGCGTCGGAGTCTCTTGACTTCTGGAAATGAGGAACTTGGTTCTTTGTCCAATTTACTGCTTCCAGTTATTGTGTCGAGGAGCTTCAAGAGTCTTTTGCTGCGTGCACAGAAGACCTGAGCGTGCAGAAGTATAAAATCTGTGTCTTTCTGCGTGGGTGAAAATAACAAGCGAGTTTAAAGTTTTACATATGGGAAAAAAATAATAAATTCATGTTCATTAGTTTTAAATCGTCATTAAGATTGTTGACCAGTTCTCATTTGAACTGTTGGTGTTTAAATTTCATATTATTCTGACTTTTCCTATATGGAAGCCCGTTTATGCCAATGTGATGGGGAAAAAAACTTTTCTATAAGTAATTATAACGAGAAACCTTCTGGAAATAATAAAATCTTTCTCAGTTTATATTTTGGCTTAGACATACCATACTTTACTTCTGTTACTATGACGCACCAACACAAAGGCTTATGCAAATTTCGAGGACATTTCTCATCATAATGACTTACAGGATCTTTTTTTTTTTCCATCACATTGGTGCAAATGGGCTTCCATACTTTAAACAATTCTTTATGTTGACTTAAAAGTTTGATTCAATGGTCAATAATCAAAACTCAAGTAATTAGCCAACTCTAAAGCTATCGCTAAAGGTAAAAGGTTATAGTTTAACTTTATGATGGTGTGATGTTGTAAATCAGAACTCAATGAGCCACTTCGCAGACTGTGCCACTTATAAAATCATAGGCATGTTTTTTATCTTTTTCTCCAGTTCCTGGGAGGCACCATGATCATCATCATCGGGGGGATCATTGTGGCCTCTGTCCTTGTCTTCATCTTCATCCTCCTGATGAAATACAAGCTGCACAGTAACCACTACAAACAGAAAGCCGCTGCACGCCATGCTAACGTCTGCTCCCAGACCAACGGAGGAGGAGGAGGAGGAGGAGGAGCCGCCAACGTCCTCGCTCTGCCTCCGTCCTCCTCTGCAGGGCACGGTAACTAACTCAAAGCAATATGGACGAGGAAAAGAGAATACGTCACCTGCTCCTTATTATCTGACTCCCATCTTGTTGTGTCCTAGGTGGAGGTGTTAATAAAAACTCCCAACCGTTGGCGTCGTCAGTAGAGGGGATGGGAGGAGCATCTCTTCGAGGGACGACTGTAGTGGACTTAAATCCCACGCATGATGATGACGCAGTCTCCCAATAACACACAAGAAACTGTCAATCAAGCCCACAGCCCACCAATCTCTAAGCCCAAACCAATAATCCACCTCCCTCCCCCTTTTTTTGATTTGTTGCTGGTGCCTGGAGCCAAAACTTCACTTTCCGCCGAGGAGCGGCTCCTGTCATTGGTGAGTAGTTGCTGTCAGGCAGGTACAGGGTGAGGGAGGCGGGGCAGGCAAGACTAGCAGTGACAAATGTCTCCAGCAACCTGTGAACGTGTGGTCAGACCTGATTTCACTCCCCATTCATTTCAATGAATCAGGGGGCGGGACATGTTGGCTTTCTGATGTAAACGTACTGTCGATGTCGTTTTCTCTTGCAGCCCACAAGGGGGCGCTTGGACGTAAATTCTTAGAGAAGGTCAATTTACCAAGATTAAGTCAAGAGCGAAAGTGCTACTACCACCTCACTTAGGCAGCGGACATTTTGTCGAGCCATGTTGGCCACACACTCCGAGCATGTTCTTCAAGCCAGATAGTCCCCGACGCCTGTATCGTGTATCTAGCATGTGGAGTTTTTTTTGCTGCCGCCGTAATGAATGAATTCTGTTAACTGTGGTGCAAAGTAGCGCAGCCCGAGAGACGAGGGAGGAGAGACGGACTTTGATTTGCAGTCTCTTTGAAATTGAAATTCCCGCCGCTGAGAGAGAACGTGACGGGGAGGACGGGCAGCGAGCCGCTTTAGTAAACCATGCGGACAAAGTTCATCCGCCATGCCTGACTGAGCACCAACTGAACACTCTTCCATTGAAAGTACGCTTTAATGAACACTCAGTCACCTGGATAGGGCCCACACACACACACACACACACACACCTGGGTGCGGCAGGTGCGCGGCGCTGCCACCTCCAGGTGAACGGAATAGACGCGCACCATTAAATCACACAGTGCATAGAGCCTGTACAGTACAGACACACAGGGCTGTATTTTCCTGTCCAGTACACAGATATGTTTGGCAGCATCACCAGTCACATTGGTTTCTGTGAAACTGACTTTCATGTAACTTTCTTTATAGGTGTAAAGGCACGTATTCCAAACCCATAGAGCGCACATAATGTGTATTTCGTGTTTACATCATATCATATCATGACACACGGTTTACACAGTTTAAGTAGCTGCTGATTATTATTAACTATAATAGTGATTCATTGTGGACATCATTTACAGATCTCTTGGAGCTAGACATTAGTCTTGAGAAGTTATGAGGTTCCTCCAAGTGACAGAGCCACCTGTCGGATAATCCCTTCACAACATACAGCGATCAGCCGTAGCACTCAGGCAGCGTGGCAGCCTTCCATCAGAACCACTGTTTCAGCAGTTTGGGCTCCAGAAGCTCTTCCGTTGGATCGGACCACACGGTCCAGCCTTCGCTCCCCACGACCATCAATGAGCCTTGTGTCCATGACCCTGTCTCCGGATCAGCGGTTCTCCTTCCTTGGACCACTTCTGGTAGGTGCTGCCCCCTGCAGACCGGGAACAGCCCACAAGAGCTGCAGTGTTGGAGATGCTCTGACCCAGTCGTCCAGCATCACAGTTTG
>JAVQJF010101122.1:0-12368 GCA_036023855.1 Gadopsis marmoratus | reverse complement strand
TAAATGTTCATATTTGTCGAAACAAATATATACATATTAGTTATTGTGTGCCTGAAGTGTGGTAGCACAAGGTACACTATGCTATTCGCCCAGGACCCAGAGATCAAAGACATCAAAGGAAATTCAGGGAGAAATGAATCTAACCGGTTTACTTTTATTGTGTGCCTGAAGCAACTCCCACACCGTTGCCGCTAGAGGTGCGCCATCAAAAAATCAGGCCCGATCGGGAATGGTGTGCTATGACTATTCTCAGTGATCGGTAGAGCCGTTTACGAGCAAAACGCGCAAACGTCAACATTTTGCGTGTTATATACACTCCGGCCAGGGGTGGCAGTGTGGCCCAGAATTCTAAAAAGAATTCGCTCAGATTTCTGACTTTAATCTCTTTAATTTTAAGAAGAAAATTTCTACTTTCTCTTTTCCCCCGTACATTTCTAACTCACTGTTGTGTGCACATTTAGAACACCACAAACATAAGATTTATACAATATATATTTATACAAAATATATACAATAATATATTTATACAATGGCTAGCCTCTCATCTTTCTGATGATAGCCTTACTTTGATGATTGGACTCACGGTTTTTGCTGTAGAAGCACTTGTTTGTGGGGTTTAACTGGGCTTTCTCTGTGTATCTGGTGCATTAAAAGTGCTGGCTGATGATGGACACAGCTGCAGCTAAGCAGAGACGGCCACTAGATGGCAGCATTGGATTACAAATGGGAGTATGGCAGCTAAAATTTAAATAATTTTTGCTGGACGTGTTTGTGATTGTCTTCACGGTCCACTGGATGGCAGCATTGCATTACAAACAGGCTCGCCTGAGTCAGCCCTGTATAGATCGTAAAGACAGAGGATGTTAGTGGTTTGGTGCTGAGATGAATGACCGGTTTATAAAATGATTGTGTTTGCTGTCCGTGAGGTGGTGTGTAATTGATGCGTTTCGCAGTGAAACAGGAAGTGGTTTATATCTGGACTGCGCGTTTGTCCGAGAGGCACCAAACTTCATATCTTCATGATTGCCCCAGCACGAAGCCATCTAAATGCTAATTTTCATCCGCGGTCATAGCGCCACCTAGTGACAACAGGAAGTTACTGGCCCTATACTTTGAATCAATACTCCAAGCAGGTTAATCAGATCCGATGAAGAAGAAGTGTCTCAGAATTGTAACTTTAATCTCAGTATACTCGGCCCAGGGGTGGCAGTACCAAATTAGACAGAGAGTGACAGACAAATACTGGGGCGGGGCCTAGGGTCACGCGGTTGCACTTCAGGCACACATAAAATTTCAGCGGAATTTTACATTTCTAGTTAGTATACGCTGTTTCCCACTACTTCATGTTTTCCTGATGTGGTTGCCCACTTTATTAATAGACGTTCCCCTGGGACCCCCCCCCCTCTCTCCCTCTCTGCCATTGTTTGCTAATTACAAGCACTTTATGCTACTTCTTTGACTGGTGCATGTTTCTCAGAGGAACCCTCTTTGAATAGGAGATGTTACAAGTTATTAAGAGATAATCAATGTCCCCATTAGTAGTAGTACTCTGTGTTTTGCATTTTAGAGCTGGTCTTTCTTTTACAGTAGATCATCTAAATTGCAGCCCTTGTCCAATCATTTTACATTCATGTAAATATTTTTGAGGTAACTGAGTGCTATTTATCACATTCAGATGGTAAAGCATCCACTGCAACAGAGTGCTGACATTTGACATTTCCCTCAGTATGATCTGAGCTGAATAATCCAAATCAAATCTGAAGCTGAGCTGAAGCTGCAAATCTCTACAGCAAATACTTTTTTTTCCAGAGGCCAAGTCAGCTGGACAATGTGATCGAATAACAGGACTCAGCACTTCTTACCATATTCTTCTGCCTGGCAACACAAATAGCTCCACTCTATTCTCTTTACATGGCAGACACCACCAAGGACACCAGTTATCCTGTGAGTGTTTATGTGTGTGTGTCTCAACAGAAAATAATGCAAAAGCGGTTCAAATATGTCACTGTTTTTTCTCTAGAAGACAGTATCCAGTAACCAAGAGAAATATTTTAACACACTGATAGTTTTCTGTCAGGTTTTAACTGAGGGACATGTAACCTCAGCTTCTCTGTCAACCACACACTAACCACTATTAACAGCTGGCACACCATACTGTATAAAACTGGACATGAGCTCTGTACATACAGGTACTTTGTGTGTCTACCTGAGAGGAAGCTGGTGTTGCCTCCATCTGAGTTCTGTTTGCGGAGACAGAAGGGGCTGTCATGACTCTCGGGGATGCTGCGGCTGCGCTCATGAAGAAGTTCGATCAATCGCCGTCGGCGCCGGAAATTCATTCTGAACTGGTAGAGGAGGGGCCCGTCGACAAAGTGATGCTTGTTGGTGACTAGAGACAAAAAAAATTGGACATGGAGAGAATAAATAAGCTTTGTTAAAGAGAAAGAGAGACGGGATAAATAAGAAAAGGTAGAAAGTATAAAAGGCTTTTGAAACATCACCATATCAAACGATGGGTATTCACTGATATTCAACCTTAATGCCCTTTGAAGAAGGTAGAGATGAGCATGAGGAAATGGTTTGACTGGCTTGTTAGATGTATCTCTACACTGGCTGTGAGAACGCGTTAGACTTTATGGAAGTCAAATTATTTTTGTAAAGTGAATGTGTAATCAATTCTTCCACAGGCCAGCTTGGCTGAAAACCTCACAGATTTATGTTTCTCACCTGAACTGAGCTCAGCCGAGCCTGAAACTCCAAGCTCAACAGAGCAGCGCTAAACACTGAGCGGAGATCAGCTGAGCTGATCAAACATAAACTGACCTCAGAGAGCGTCGACCTCAGCCATGTCAGCTGAGCTGATAAGAGCAGCTGAACTAGGGAGTTACCAGAGAACTATTTTATTTGAATTAATAAGCTTGTCAAAGTGACAAAATCACATGCAGCTGTCAATTCATCATCAATGTTCAAGTCCTGCTTTTATATTAATGTTAGTATTTCAGTAATTTAAACTTCCTAAATTCAGAGGTATGAACAGATGCTGAAAATTGAATTCTGAAAAATGAAAGACACGACTCCCAGACACAGCAGGACAGACAAAGTTAACATTGGTCCAGTTTAGAAAAGCTAATTCCTGCATCTTTCAAACAATCCTCTAAAAACTCATCTTTTATGGTTCTTGCAGTTTTCAGCATGTTGTTTTTCCATTTTTATCTGATTTTATATTGATTTATGCCTTTGTTTGCATCTTGGGACAGAAGATCAAAATGATGGGCTAAATAAATAAGTAAAAAAATATACTACAATTGTTATCATAAATGGCAGAAAGGGCACAAGCAAGCCCATCAAGCACCCAGCTACATACATCAGAAACCTGCTTAGAAACTGAAGCCCAATGATCTGGTTATGCAAGTTTAACACGTACAAATGTATTCCACTGTATTCAAACTGATTAGAGGACTCTGCCTATATGGAACTTTAGTCCAGCTATTGGACCACTTATTTGACTCGCAGGTCTTTGCTGATTGTTACGACCTTGTCAGGCAGTTACAATTTTATTTTATTTTTTTATTGAGGACAAATGCAACATGGAATATGTGTACAGAGCAATGGAAGGTACACATTTTATCCCATCCCTCCAGCATCTTAACCATTACAGAAGTATAGAAAGAAGAAGCACACAATGAGGAAGAAGATAAATAAAGCTAATTAAACAGCCATCATGTTCTCAGTTTTAGATCTCGTCAGACGACAGGCTTCTAAAAGCAGTCAGACAGTTACTGTATGTCGCTCATACACATTTAACCGATGTGACATACTGATCTAGTGTATTTCTACCGTGTAGACATTTACTTATTTCATTTATCGGCATTTAGTACAATAAGAAGCACACACTGGGTGTGCAGGTAATTCACATGTCCTTTTGTGGGTGCAAAGCTTTTGTCAACCTGGCAGGATGCTTTTATTATATGTGACAAAAAACAAAAACGCTATGGGAACAGCCTTTAGAGGAGTGTTTTACTCTGCTCTCCATACAAACAAACTGACTGAACTACAGTGAAACTGAAACACTGTTACTCTTGTTCAGTTTAAACCTTATTTAGGAAAACCTTGCGGAAGAACCAGTCTTGGTTTAAAATGTATAAATCCTTGCCCAGTACGATAACAGCCTGCTGTTGGCCCACTGTCTTTAGCACAGTGATACAGCAACTCTACTCTACCACTTGTCTGATTTATGTTCTTAAGTTGCTTATGTACATTTATCTTTAGTTCTGTTTTAAAGCTGCCTCTTTGTGTGGGATCTCTCATCTCAACTGGTCAGGTGTATAATGTAGAACAGCTACCATACTGTCCCACAGTAAACAATGATAACCAGACACAATGTGGATCCATCCAGACTTGCCTTCTATACATTATGAATGTGTGAGCGTGACCTCTGCCCAGCAGACCAGAGAGCAGGAATGCATCTCGCTCCTTCTCTACCGTATTAATAATGTGTTTCTAATGGGAACTGAAGAACTATAAAGACATCATCTATAAAACTAAAATTAGTTTAACTCACTCTCCTTTCTGTAAGAAAAGGGGCATATAACAATAAGTGCAGAGTCCACATATCATCCGTGTAACGCAGTCATTTCCACAGAGAGGTCTGTGCAGATCAGACTCTGTATTGCATTATCTACGGCCCTGGAAAAAATGAAGAGACCACAGCAAAATGATCAGTTCTCTGGTTTTACCATTTGGTTTGAGTAAAATGAACTTGTGCTTGAGTAAAATTTACTTTGGAAAATTTGGAGTGGTCTCTTAATTTTTTCCAGAGCTGTAAGTGAAGCGGCGTGGTATTTTAACAATGTATTGTTCCTTATGGCCATATTCAGTCTGTAATCCACACCAGAGTATTTCCACATGCTAACCTCCAGCTGTGTTGAAGGTTATAATGTACATGTTCTGTGTGTGTTCGCTGTGTGTGTGCCTCTAGACACAGTTAAAAGAAAATGTGCAGCTACTGCCCATCATGGTGATGTTCAAATGAAGGAAAGAAAATCTCCAGCAGTAAGGCCATGTGACTGCTATGCAGTAATACACATCCTAATTTAATCAGACACGGGTGTGAGCAACAGACAAATCAAATTTCATGTCATGTGGTGACCTGACAGAAGCTCATTCAGGATCTACGTTCATTGTTGAACAAAATCTCACACGTAAACCGTCGAGGTCGTACAGGGGAGAACCATCGTAGGATGCACCCCACAGACAAATACACAACTATAACCTCGTGTGGGACCACGTTCACTTGATGCTCTAATATTTGCACACTTTGAAGATACCTTTCAAACCTTTTTAGCAAGTAGACATGGCAATCATTTTATGCCCCATCAGCACAGCTGGCACTAATTACGCCTTTATTTGGCACACCCAGTCACAGCTGGGAGCGACATGTTTGATTACACTGCAGACAAAGCAGACGCATTAATGCGCTTTCAACATAGAGGAAAACACTGTGGTCTTCAGTTCCTCTCAAACGCGACAATAAACCACTGGAGCGATGAAGTGAACTGCGAGATATGTACTAATGCAGAAAATCTGTCTCGGCCCCTTTTCTGGTGGCTCCCTTTGTTTACACTAGACAGATTTGCAGATGATTTTATTGGTTTAAGTTGATAAAACACTTCAGGGTGAACATAAATGAATGAATGACATTTGTCTGGCTCCTCCTCTGTAATCCACTTATTATTCATATCCAGATAAAAAACACAACATATTCACAGATGACAGATGATAGTCATGGTTCTGGTCTCTACAGCCATTAGAATTTGTTGACCTCCTGATACCCGTGACATTTATCTCGTGTTTATTACTCAGTAACTGCCTGTAAACTGCCTCTATTCACTCTTGAACATAGCCAGGTCGAGCATAGTAGAGACAGAGCATCATGACTAGTGAAATACAATCCCAGCCAGTGTGACATATAATGTGGGTCACAGCTGGGAGCCCAAAATAAACTGTAATGAGTTTTAGGAGTAGACGAGAATGGGTGCTGAACTTAAAGTTTCCAATTTCCAATATGAGACTATGTTAACCTATTTTTTTTTTGTTTTGGGTGTGAGAGCTAGAAGTTGTTGTTGGTTTTTTTTTTTAAATAAAAATGTATAACCGTAATCCAGCTTAGATCTATGTAGCCATATCTATCATGTTAAAGAGGTCAGCTGGGTCTCCTCTGTGTATAAAACAGATGCAAGCTCAACCCAAACTGAATGTGACATTGACAAGAGACAAAGAGTCAAAAGGTTGTGTTTAAGTGTGCAGATACAGCTGTAATCGTACTTTAAAGTCTACAACACTTATCAGATTGTGTGACACAAAAGAGCAAAGCAAAGGTAGCACAGCGTTATAAATGATGCCATGATCTTTGACAGGACGATGCAGGGGGGAGACGGGACTACACACAGAGGCTACTAGCTTTACTGTCTGCAGGGGCTGCTCATCATTCGGTCGACAGAATGACCTCCAGTCAGATTGCGTGGCCCTCAGTTGAAGCAGGGTTTAAGCGCACACAGCAAGAGGTAACAACATTTTGATTGGGTGAATACATGAAATCCAACTAAATTTGTGTAACAAGTTGCCCCAACGTCCTCACCGTGCTGAATGATGCCGTGTTCAAGAAGCCTCCTTCCCAGCTGCTCCGCCTCCTCCCTGGTTGCGTTCTCCCCCTCCTGTAGCAGCCAGTCGATGAACTCCGACGCCACCAGCGTCCGCTCAAATGCCCCGCCCTCCTCCTCCCTGGTTTGCAATAGGTTGTTTTCTGTGTTCATCAATCTGCGGAGAGAAAAGGGCAAACGTTTGTTACTTGAATTGGTTAAGAAGTAAAAAAAAACTAAAAAAAACACAAGAGTACATAACCACCTTACGAGATAAGTCATAGGGCGTTGCATTCACAAGGCAACCCACTCCACTAATGGCAGTTTGCAGTTAGGGGTTCAGCTTTATGTGAATTAATTCACATAGGATAGACAGAGCATCATGACTAGTGAAATCCCAGCCAGTGACAATCAATGGAGGTTTAACTTTGTGGACTCAGCTCAGTTGGGTGTAAAAACTCAAATAAAAATCCGTTTTCTACTGAAGAATACAAAATATCACAAGTGAGCCTGCGTTTTACTGGTTTATTTATACAGTAGATATGTGTAAATTCATTATCAAAGGATTAAATGAAGCGGATGACACATACACACTCAAACAAGTGCACGCATGCACAGAGGAGAATTGCCAACACTCTCCCGATGCCGCTCTCTTAAACACACCCGTCGCTCACACCTAAACCCTGTTGCCTGAACATTCAAACAGTATAAATCAGCCAGGCAGGGCTCACAGGAGACAATAAGCTGTACGCGGTGCTCCTGTACATGTCGTAACACGTGCTAGCAACAAGCTGTGCCATCAAAGTGATAGAGACACTAAACTTTCAACATCTTTGCTGGCTGTGTTTTGCTGGCACAAACAACAAACCTGTTGTAAAGCTATAATCATTTACTAAACTGCCAACTCTACAGGTACGCGCACATGACGGACAGATCGCAGTTATGGATATAATAGCAGCTTGGAGAATTAGAACATTTAATGAACTGGAAAACTAAAAGGCAAAACTTTAACAATCACCAACATAATTAGAATAATCCATACTGGATAGAAGAACCTGAGCTGTCTGTGAACAGATAATCTACCATGACCACTAACTTCCTGGAGTCTCTGCTGGTGGCCTGGCTTGTCCCGAGAAGTAGTCTTGGATAGATCACCCTCATAAAAACAGTGAATTTTTTGTGTTTACACGTTGTTATTTGTACCTATTAAACAAACTAGATATGTGTTGTTAGTGAGCTTTAGAAAGTGCTTGTAGGCGGATTCTGTTAGCTTTTGACAGATCCAGGCTAGCTGTTTCCCCCTCATTACAGTCTCTATGCTAAGCTAAGCTAAGCGGCTCCTGGCTCTAGCTACATATTTACTAAACAGACACGAGACTGATATCAATCTTCTCATCTGACCAAATGAGCATATTTCCCAAAATATTTAACAAATTACTTTTGGAAGAATTGCCTCGCGTATATACACCGATCAGCCATAACATGCAGACAGCATGGGCTCCCTGACGGGATGCAACAAACTGCGATGCTCTGTGTGTTCTGACACCTTTCTATCAGAACCAGCATTAGCCTTTTGTTCACCAATTTGAGCTACAGAAGCTCTTCTGTTGGATCGGACCACACGGGCCATCCTTCGCTCCCCACGTGCATCAATGAGTCTTGGGCCCATGACCCTGTCGCCGGATCAACTTGAAGGACAAAATGTTCACTTGTTGCCTAATATCCCCCCCCCACCCCCACCGACAGATACCATGGTAACGAGGTAATCAATGTTCTTCATCTCACCTGTCAGTGCTCATAAACTTATGGCTGATGGGTGTAGGTAATCCACACTATGTATTAACTGAATTTGACAGTGTATGTATGGAGCAGCTAAGGTTGGTCTGCCATCAGTATGTGTATTGTTTATAACCAGGTTCTGCTTTAATGATGCTAAATGACAATCCATTTTTTTTCTTAAATGAAACTAAATCAGATCCAGGCTGTAAAGCCTTCTTCTTATGATTCTTATGTGTTCTTTCTGCCAGTACCATCCTCTCAGTTTGGGTCATAAAACAACGACTGATGATCCAGAGCTGTAGGCCCACATTTAAAAAAAAATTGAAAATGGTCTGAGGTGCACACCCAGGACTGCTTAAGTCCTTCATGTAATATCAACACGCTACAGAAAACAAGACTTGTTATCAAGTACAAGCTTTTGTGGGATGACTGTTATGGCCTACATTAGCAGCCAGCATCACAATACAAATGTTGAAATAATAAATAATGCCATTTGATCCATGTAAACGTGTTAAGTCAACAGATCATGTTATGTTAGCTGAAAGGGATTGACTAGAAGCACTGGACTCAAAGTCAAGTCACGTTTATTTACATTTCACACGGCATGCGTAGACTCAGTGTGCTTCAGGAAAAACAGAATGCTACATTATAAGACAGAGATTTAAAAAAAAAAACATTTAACACAAAAGGGTCTTACATATGTAAAATCATAAAACAATAAAAATTGTATAAAAGTATAAAAGCTATAAAAGATCTGATAAGACAAAACAATAAAAGGGAATAAGATAAAACAACAACTCATTCCCAATAAAAATGACTTCATAAATAAAACATAACCCAAGTCAAGGTACTGGTCATAAAATAATTTTAGTCTGCTTTTAAAAGAAGACACAGTTGGGGCATCCCTAAGCTCCTGAGGAAGAGAATTCCATAAAATATGACCATAATGATTTAAGGCACCATAGGCAGCTTTAAAATTAATTCTAGGAATAATGAGGAGACCTTTGCTAGATGATCTAAGGGACCTGTTTGGGGTATATTCTTTGAGCATGTCGGAAATGTAGGGCGGAGCTAGGCCAATCATGGATTTATAAATAATTAAAAGCACTTTAAAATTAATTATTTGTCTCACTGGGAGCCAATGTAGCAATCTTAGATCAGGAGGGAGACCTGAGCAGATAGAGGGATGTAGATATTGAGTCTATTGTCTTTTCCACTCTCTGGAGTGGAAGGTGGCAGTAATGCACCAAATGGATGCCAACAGCCGCACAACTACAAGCAGAAAAAGAAGAAGAATCTTAGAACAGGAGTGATATGTTCGGATCTTTTTGTTTTTGGTAATTTTCTGGCTGCCGTATTCTGGATGAGCTGGAGTTGATTTACCAATGATTTGTGGATACAGCAAAAAAAGTGCATTGCAGTAGTCAATTCTGCTGGAAATTTATGCATGAACCAGTTTTTCAGAATCCCATTGATACAGGAAGTAGGCGGTCTTTGAGATGTTAAATATGTGCTTCTGAATATTAAGATCAGCATCTAAGATCACACCCAGGTTTTTCGCATACTCACATGGTTAAACTGCCAGGGGAGACCTACTACAAGAATCTCTATTTTTTTGTCATTTATTTATGAAAGATTATTTGCCATCCATTGTCTGACAGCCGCAATTTACTGAAAGTGGTCATTTACAGGGTTAACATTGTTAGCAGAAACCGATACACAGCTCTGGAAAAAAATTAAGAGACCACTGCAAAATTATCAGTTCTCTGGTTTTACCATTTATAGGTATGTGTTTGAGCAAAATGAACTTTGGAGATATTGGAAGTGCTGAGGTCACACCCACCGCAAGATGATGATATTCCCAATATTGGAAATTTTATAATTAAGACACAATGCTTTGGATGATAGTATCTTGAGTATTATATTAATAATACAGTACATCAGCTTATGTGAGGCTGTATTATACTGTATGTAAATATATCATGATAACGTTTAATGGGTGAGAGAAAAATAATACTATACCTAATTCTGAACCCTTATTTAGACCCTTATTTAGTTGCTGTTTGCTACATGACCAGCATCTCAGAATGCTTATACTGTATATGTAAAAACATTTTCCCCCTTCATGACCACATTTCAGCTGCAACGTGGCCACTTGACAGCTAAATGAATCTGTTCTTCTGTTACACAAATAGTCCAGCATACATGTACTGTAAACACAGCCTGTACTGAACCTTTAATGACATAATTTTCTCATGCCATATGTTTTAATTACACAGTCCTTAATATCAGTTGCAATCTGCAAAAGGCTCCTAACAGTGACCTTGTGGAACAGAAAATAAATGATAACGTTATTTAATGTACTTATGAGGACCTTCAGCACACATTAGCATTACTTTAACCTAATCTAGCCTAGTTACAACAAGAAATGTTAAAATGCCTTTATGGTAAAACATTCTTTGTTAAGAACCCTGCATTTTGGACTTCCTGCTGTAATAACCAAAGACATACCTTCCAGTTATCATTTGTCATGTGGAAATGTTAGGATCTACTAGAGAGTAGCTAATGTAATTGGCCAGCCTTTATCAGTTGTTAGCCTTAGCCGTGCAGTTATGCAGACATCTTTTTTGTTTGTATCTGTGGAACACACAATAAATCAGTGGTATGTTTTGAAATGAAAGGTTGTGTTATCTCTGGCTCTGTCTTGATTTAGCAGTTGTCTCTTGTAGGTGTGGATCTGACAGAAAAATACATTTTCAGTATGATGGATTTCTGGAATTCAGAAAAATGGTCATCAGTAATGCAAGTGTGTGCAATTGTCCTTTAAGGACAGTGACGCCTAGGTGTCTTTATTTTTTATTGTTTTAAACTGAGGTGTTTTCTATCCTTGAAAAGACGCATGAAACCAATAAGCAGCATTACCTGTTCCTTTCACTCTCTCATGCACTAAAGTACACACGGATGCAGCGAATGTTGATGCACAAACGCAAAATAAAGAAATGTGTGTACATGACAAGAGAGATGACAAGTAGTGATATAAAACTCAAATATTGGCTAAGGAGATAGCGTTGAAAGCCATCTGTTCCTGAATTGACTTACGTAAACCAAGATTGAATTGGAGATAAACATTTTTTACATTTTATTGCAGGCAAAGGTTTGATTCTTTATTAACTAGAAAAGTAAGTATTTGACCACCAGGTTGGTAATTTGATACCTAATCTGACAGGATAAGTCTGGGTGTGGAAGTGAAAGAGCAAAGCTTGAATTTTCGTAATTACTACTGAGCTGAGATGCCCTTCAGCAATGAACATGAACATTGTCTTTGCCCGTGATGCAAAGACAACAGACTGGTTATACTGGACCATCTACTGTAGCTGTGAATGTGTGTGAGCATGGAGCAAGGTATTCATATTCAGTGGATCTGCCCCGAGACAAATAAAGGTTAGATTACACGAAGTAATTTATTCAAAAGTTCATTTTTTTAATTTGATCGTTAAATGTGCTCAATATTAGCACGACTAAATCAGCTTTAAATATGCAATTCCACCACAATCTACAGTGCACGCACACACACACACACACACACACGAACCGTCCACATAGTGAAGAATGCTTTAAAAGGCTCGTTAAAAATTGTCCTCTGACCAACCCTGTTGCCTAGGAAATGCTGTCATAACAACAGTTTGAAATGCCTTCCAGTGGTTTGTTTATTGGAGTTTGTGTATGCTGTTGCATACATGTGTGTGCATGTGTGTTTATTTTTCTAATGGAAAAACTAGATGGTGAATGGTGAAAGTAGCTTTAGGGAAGAGCACTTTATGCAACATGCATGTATGGTCACACTGTATAGTCATGGAGTTTGTGCTGTATAGAGATCTATGGTATACGTCACGCGAATGTGTTGATGTCGCAGCAAGAAAAGACATAAAGAAGAAGAACAGGACCCTTAGG